>JACJUY010006472.1:0-50830 GCA_014220935.1 Platorchestia sp. MABIK | reverse complement strand
TACAAAATTTACTTTAATATTTAAATCCAGATTTGTATTAATTATTCTGGAATTTTCCGGGCACCACAGAGGTACCACTATGGGAGATCAAACTATACCGCACAGTCTTGACGAGTAGGAAGAGCACAGGCGAATCTGGGATTACTTTGAAAAGTCCTTACGGACCCATACGCAGTGCCTCAACTCCTAGGGCAATTACCCTAGTCTAGGGTAATGATTCAATGGTTATCCATGGTAAATAAGTTCAATATTTTTTATTTCTAGTATTTATTACCCTAGTTTAGGGTAATCAGGCCCCTCTTAGGGTAACGGGAAAAGATTCAGAATCTTATGTAAAACCAATACATATATCAAATTGAGCTCAAAAGAATCATTCAAAAAACATTACAGATTTGCGAAAACTACAGTTGAATAAACCAAATCAAAATTAACAGAGCAGAAGACATAAATTCCACGACATAAACATTTGATTCGTTGATAGCACAAGTTAACATGTTCAATACCGGTGCTGAACGAACTGCGATTCTGTTCGCAGTGTGCGTCTGCCTGACCCGACTCAGTGTTGCTCAGTCAGGACTTAAATTAACCGACAGAGAGCGTTGCATCATCGGTGTGGAGTGGATACCCGAGAGATTAGCTTCTGGACAAACTGCTGCATTTATTCGCAGATTCACGAGTCGGTTAAGTACATGGATTAAAACAAAGTGCTGAGACGAGTTATCATAACTTATTGAGACTTAGGTGATCCAAATGAGCAGTGCTTATTTTCTGGATTCTACTATAATTGATGTAATGTGCTTCTTTGAGGGGCTCATGAGAGGCTGAGTGTGCGAAGTTACGACGTGCGTGTGTAATCAACATTTGACCAAGGTCTAAATTAATTGAAAGTACTAAAAGTATGTACAAGACAGAATACAATTTTTTTTCAAAAACGCACCACGAAAACTTGTGAGTTAACTTGGAATTTCGCCCCGCTGGGTATAGGGAGAATTCAAGCACAATTCCCCATACTACCCAGGTGTTTGAAATGGGTACCGGCTTGATTGGAGGCAACCGTCAATATTTTAATTACACTAATTTTTACCAGTTCATTTTCAAACAAAATCTATGAAATGGATTTTTTGAGGTAATTTTTGTACATTCACGCAGAATTTGATTTGATAGTAAAAATTGTGTTCACAAAATTTAGCTGAATAGTTTGTGTAAGTAGCAGAAAAAATGTTGAGATATTGAAAAGTGGAGTGAGGGATGATGCTAGAGCGCGATTGGCTGCAGCTTGTGATGCTTGCAAACTTTCTGTTGTGTTTCTGTTCGGTTTAGGCAACTTTTGCTAAAGCGAAAAGTATAGAAGAAACTCAATGTTTGAATAATTTGGAATTACTTTAATTAGAATATAGAAATCGAATCGTCAATGTAACATCGAAAACATAGCAGAGTGTTAGCAGTTGCGCGTGCCGCCTCAACCCTGTTTTCTGTTTGGAGCGCGTTTCTGACCAGCAAGAATCGAGTCAGCCTCGCTTCGCTAAATTTGATTTTCTGGTTCCCTTTTTTTTGGTTTGTTATTAACAGGTTCTATTTTTTCGTAATGGTTTTGTGGCATATATTATGCCGGTTTAATTTTTCTGTTAATTATTTTGTATACGATTTTGCTTTATAGGAGAATAACAAGGAAACGAGAAAGGAAAGGGCGAGAACAGTTACGATAACCGTTAATGATATCATATGATGTTTTTATCTTGATGTTTTTTTCTAAAGTAATAGATCATATAGAGACCGTTAACAAATAAAAGGGCTAAAATATTGCTATATCATCCGAAATGGGACTAAGAAAATGCGTTGAGGCAACTAGTTCTTTGTACTGTTCCCTAAATTTAGCCACTTGCGGACTAAATTGGCAACACTGGACACCGTTTGGATATGGTAAAGTATTTATTCATATATATGCGTATATTGCCACGTTATTACTGTAACTTATTTCGTTCTAAGTTTCAATGTGATCCTGCAAACTCATTATTTTAGAGTTGGTGATTCATGAGCAAAATGTCAAAACACTGGTGGTGTTGTGCATATTATTGAAAATTTACAACATTATTTTTATATTTGTTGTATTAATGATAATTTCTATAATTCCATATAATTAATTCACGGAAAGAACTTAGAAAAATTGTCTGACTAACATTGCATATATATGATAAATTTTTACTTCACGACTTGTGGTCCCAAAGTAAAGCTTTTTGTTGTGTAGCGTATCTTATCTAAAGTTATTAGCATAGAATCGACTGCATTACTTTATAAGAGAAAGACTTTCTACTTATAAAAGATGCTTCTTCCCAGTCCGAATTTTATCGTCGGCGAAACGGTAATTATGATCGGTTTTCATCTTTTATCAACGTATTCCGACGGTATATGTATTAACGGTGATCCACGGTAATTTTAGACGCTAAAAATGCCCGCCGACGATGATGACCGTTATTTACCGTCGATTTCTGACTGTCATTCCTACCGTAGAAATACCACGGTAAAACTACGGTTGTTTTTCAGACTATACTTCATAATTTGATATTAACGGCAATGATAGATTGCCCATCTCTAAGTTTAATTGAGGAAAATTCAGATATAAGTATGTAATGTATTACTCGTGGTCAAATGAAATTCCATGAATTAGTTTACGTAACCTTCACATGATGTAATTTGAGCTTTAGTTCTTTTATTGTGAACGTGAAAACTTTAATTCGAAGCTTAGACATTTCAATTGGATTTTCACAAATAATTTTTTGATATTTATACATTTTAATTTCATGTATTTTAATATGAAGTTCCAATTCTTTAGCTAGTGCTTCAAATGTTTTAAATTTAATTTCAAATGCTTTAATTTTAACTCTTTGTACTTTAAATTAAAAGTGAAACTGTGAAGTGAAAAACTGCTGAGTTATAATGATAGATATATAAAATATGACCATTCCAACTAAGTATCTCATTCATGCGCTATTATATTTTGATTCCAGTAAACTAAATGTATTTCAGGCTCTACTCATTTTATAAATCAGGCTTTGAAATAGTTCTCGTTTTAAAAGAGTTAGAATACGAGAGAACAATAATTGTTTACCACGTTCGTATTTGTAACAATCCTAAACCTTAATGACCTATTTTTTAAAAAAATGATTTTACGTGAAGTGATTAAAAACGAACATTTCAAAAAATTCAAAGCACACCTTTATAAATTCACAGCTCTTGTTAATGAAATATTTTTAAATCAGTTGATCAACATAGACAAATTATTGAAACCTTCCTGATTTTGAAATTGCATTTGAGCTTAACGTAATGTCAAGGGATCACATTGCTCGCTGTTGTTCATTGCGTTGGTCTAAGTTTGAGCGTTGGTACTGTTTACTGTTTAGATTTTTCAAAGTATTAAGGTAACATTGAAATTGCTTCATAGCTAATAATATGTGGACCAAAATCTTATTTCCTTAATGTTGGTATTATGGGTTATTTTTGATGTGTTTTACTGGTAACGTGAGATTTCAAAATTATTCCCAGTGCATTCACAAGAAAAAATTGTTTTTTGTATGTGCGTTTGTGTACACAAATCAAAGTTACAATTCAAGTTACTCTACTAAAATCAACAAGGATTAAGGTATAAAGAAGTTACGTAAGTTGTTTGGTACCGTTAAAATTACTATTATGATTTACTTCTGCTGCGTTTCTTAAAATAGTGTGGATGAAAATGGGTGTATAACCGAATCAAGCTGCTGATTCATGCCAGCAAAATCATGGGTTGAGCAAAATTTGAACTGAAAATATTTTTCTGACCTCAGATTTATTTTTGCTGATAGTTACTCTCTGGAAATTTTTGGTAACTTACTACTGCCAATTTTGCTTGTGTTTTTTATGGTGCAAATTGTTTTCTGAGTGGGAAAATTTATTGATAACTATGTATAATAGTCTAAGCTAAGCTCTGGAAGGTCTATCTTGATGAAATGTGAAGCATTCAATGCTCACTCATTGAATGCTAAGTTAATGTATCTCATTGGATCATACAATTTTCAAAATGTTGGTGTAATAATTATTTGGATTAGTGCGAGTGAAAATGTAAATTTCCAAAGTGACTTTCCTTCCGGTGGAAAGTATAACCTTGTGTAATCACTACAGGAAATTACTTTCTAGTAATATATTTGGTTGTGAAAATTATTTGTACATGCATATTAGTCTTATATTTTTAGACATAAAAAGTTATTACAGATGAGGCATCAAAGAGAGCAGTTTCCAATTGCATAAAATAGTCAAAAATGATGAAGTTGGTGTAATTTTGTTTTAAAATATGTGTTGACATTACAAATTCAATTCTGAGCCACCTCAGCTGTGTTTTTAGAGATGAGGTGTGGTATATTTCTAAATCAAACTTTTAATGGATACTAGCAATATCTTTGGGGAAAAATATAATTTAAAATTTTCTCCCACCCACTCCAACCTATTTGTTCTGATAGTTACATTCTGATATGCCTTTGCTGACATGCCAATACCGATCTACAATGTCGGTGCAGAAGCTCAAATTATGTTCTGGATTGCTTGTGCAATAGAAGCATTAGAGGAATGTCATGAGCATTATTGATTCAGAAATTTGTACACAATCGAATGACAAATTTGAATTAGTTTGTCAGAATTTTCAACTTTACCAAAGCATTCCAGTTCATCATGTGGTAAAGTAGTGATAAATTCACTCAACATATTTTTATGAAACAATGTCAATTGTTGAAAAATTCTCTAACTCTGTAGTCTATAAAAAGCGACGTTTCGATGTACGAACATCATGTTCAGGCTAAAATTATTGTTCAGAAAAAAATTTTCAGTCATATTGATAAAATGCAAATCTAACACTCAAAGCTACATCAGACAAAGTTATAATGTTGGAAATGACAGCACAAGAAAATGACTAGAAACTAAATTTGTACCCCAGCAATATGTACTACTGTAGTAAGATTAGGTAACAGTATTAGCATATTTTTAGTATTACACCAAGCGCAATACGGTTACCTACACCTTCTTATTTTACTATTAAAAAGCTCAAGTTCAATTTAAAAAAACTCAAGTTTAGTTCAAAACAGATAAAGTTTAATTTTTAAATTATCAGGTATATTTTAAAACAGATCAAGTTAAATTTTGAAAAGCTTATGTCTATAAATTATTTTACCAATACCTATCTACTTGACTTTTTATAAGTTAAACTTGACCTTCTTTATATCAAAATTGAGTGCTCTAAATTGAACTAGAACTTTTTAAAATTGATCTTGATGTTTTTTAAAAATTGAAGTTGATGTTTTTTAAATTAACTTGAGCATTTTTAAATCAAACTTGAGCATATTTAAATTAAACTTGACTTTTTTTTTAAATTGAACTTGACCGTTTTTACATTGAGCTTGAGCTTTTATAAATTGAACCCGAGCTTTTTAAAATTGAAATTGAGATTTTCAAATTGAACTTGAAGTCTCTCAAATTGAACTTGAGGGTTTTAAATTGAACTTGAGGTTTGAAATTGAACTTGAGGTTTTAAATTGAACTTGAGGGTTTTAAATTGAACTTGTGGTTTTTAAATTTAACTTGAGGTTTTTTCAATTTGAACTTGAGGTTTTTTAAATGGAACTTGAAGTTTTCAAATTGAATTTGATGTTTTTTAAATTGAACTTGAGATTTTTAAATTGAATTTGAGGTTTTTTAAATTGAACTTGAGGTTTTTTTAAATGAAGTTGACCTTTTAAAATGAAGTTGACCTTTTAAAATGAAGTTGACCTTTTAAAATGAAGTTAACCTTTTAAAATGAAGTTTACCTGTTAAAATGAAGTTGACCTTTTAAAATGAAGTTGACCTTTTAAAATGTAGTTGACCTTTTAAAATGAAGTTGACCGTCTATAATTTAGTCGACCTTAGAAAATGAAGTTGACCTTTGAAAATGAAGTTGACCATTGAAAATGTAGTTATCCTTTTAAAATGAAGTTGACCTTTTAAAATGAAGTTAACCTTTAAAATTAAATATGACCTTGTTTGTATAAAACCTGAGCTTTTTTAGATAAAAATGGGGTTTGAAATTACGAGATAAGAAGATGTTGTCATACGAGTACTTATTGCTGTGGTTCAAATTTTGCTTCTAATCATTTTCTAGTGCTGTCATTTTCAAAATTATCACTGTCTTTGAGTGTTAGTGATAATTTGAGTGAGTAGCTTTGAGTGTTAGATTTGCATTTTATCTTTGTGACTGGATATTTTGTATACAAATTTTCAGCATGAGGATGATGTTTGTACATCAAACTATTGCTCTTTATAGACTACCGAGTTAATGAATTTTTCAACTATTGTCAGTGGATCTAAAAATATGTTCAGTGAATTTTTTTACTACTGTTCTTACCGTGATGTTCTGGAAATATTTTGTAACGTTGAAAAGTTGGAAAAGAAATAATCTAGTTCTTCACCTTTGCCCTGAAGTACTTGGTCCTGTCTCCTAACCTTGTGTTAATGATTGATTAATTTCAGAATCATCCAATAATGCAAATGAAGAAAAACAGCTCATACCCAGGTAGCAAAATTTCTTGACCTAATATTGAGCCAATATACAGTCTCAATATTGACTGGATATTCAAAATGAACGTTGGCAAAATACCTTATTTTGGAAAATTCGGTTGATATTGGAAAAAATATAGGCATGAAAACATTATTATCATCAACCCAATATCAACTAATTATTGTGTCAATATTGATTAGATAATGAGGTGTTCCCTACAATATCATTGGATTGATACTCAATTCTTAATATAAGGTTGATATTGTTAAATCAAAATTGTCCCGATAATGATATATTCACTTCTCCAATATCAGCTAATAAATCTCATTACGGGCTTAATACCGAGATTGTAAGACCATATGCAGCTGCTTCCTCCATTGAGTTTCGTTACCGGCGTGAAGCGGCGGCCTTACTTATACTTCCACTCAAATTGGTATCGGTGATACGCAGAGGAGAAATTAATGGTTAAAGTCGTAAGAATTTACGTTGAAGGTATATCAAAGTTACTGAGCATACATAAGTAGACTAGAATTGAGGTTTGAGGGGTAACTAAAGTAAGGCACTATAAAATGTTTCTTAGAAAAATACAAGGTGGTCGGGCAGCCTGTACATGCAGTTTGATCCCGTCAAGTGTGCGTAATTGTTCAATATGTAGACATTTATTGCTAAAGTAACATATGACAAACGATTTTAGCATATTTTTTTGAAAAACCTAGACCTTCGAAACTCATTGGACGACTGAAAAAAGAAGAACTGTGAACCTGTGATTACACTAATTCTGAATATACATATTATTGTAACGTATTCACATTTCTTGATATCTGTCAAATATATCTGCTTTCATTAATGACTGAAATAACTGTTCATTAACTTAATTGGTACATTTTACACAAATTACTCCGTATTATTGGCGTACGATTTCAACCCAATGTTTGGGCAATAATAATTCATATTTTTACAAATTTTATAATATTGCGAGATTTTTAATTATTATGAGATAGTTTCCACTTATTTGAATATCATACATATACATATACACTGTTAGTTTAATATTAGAAATAAAACTATTTACTACATTGTCCCAATACCAAGTTGATCATAAATAAGTATATCTTTTTTCGATATTGTCTTGTTATTAGCCTATTATTGTTCTCCAAGATTACAATATCAGGTCAATAAATAATTATCAACCCAATATTGGCCTAATAATTTCTTGCTACCTGGGATAGTTCCCTTTAATTCTTAGTCACTTCCTGATAAACGCTTAGACTTGTTCAGTAAATCTGTTTCAATTAACAGTCAAAATTCAATATGTGATACTCCTATTGAAAACAGCCTAGAGTCAATCAATAAAACTTTGGAAATGAAGTGAGTGAAATCCATCTAGATTTGCTTGAGTCTGAAGCTAGAGACAAAAGTTCTTTTCATGCAATTCCTCCAATGAAGCCTTCGCTGATGCCTCAAGTAAACTAAGACCTGTCATGATGAAATGCGAAGTATTTAACTCTTATGATTCAGTACAAATGCCATAAGTTGCTTTTTGGAAATTTCTTTCATTCCCATAACAGGGTGTCTACTAGGTAGTAGAGTAGTAAAAAGTAGAAAAATTTGAAAAGCAGCAAAAAAAGAAATTAAGGAGTTGTGAAATTCACCTCAGGGGTCTACTTTACCTGTCAGGGTTGTAAAAAATTGTGAAGTTGGATAAATCACTGATAATTGAATGTCAAGTAAATATGTATATAGAGTTTGAAGATTTTCAAAAATTCATTTCTCCCAGAATCAGATATTTGCTGCAGTTTTTGGGAAATATTCCTGAGAGGGGATTGGACAATTCCCCAGTGTCTACTAGTTTCCAGCCAGTTTATTTCTTGCATATGATGAGCTGTTGCTCTCATTGTTGAAAGATGTTAATACAGGGTCTTTGGCAAACACTTGTTGGCGTCCATTTGGGAGTGGGTACACAAAAAATTTGGGTCATTTTTGCAGTTATGCGTTGGAGGCTTCATACAGTTATAAGTTTTTAATTTAGTATTTTATGTATTAATCACCTTTAAATTGTTTTGAACCCATGTTATTGCGTGTATTATTGCCTCAAACTGCTCGTTATAGGATGATATCTTACATCCTGGACATTTGGACAACATTCATTATGTAAAAATTAAGAAGTCATTTTTTTGCTATTGAAGGTGGTAAAAAAATAAAACTTTGAAAATGAAAAATCAGGAGACACCCTGCAAAATGTTTATGTTTGAATTGTTTTGATGTTTATGTGAAAATCTAAAATTTCAAAATGAATTTTCTTCTAATGAGGAACGTATAACACTATACATTTATAACCAGAAATTACTTTCCAGGAATATTGTGTGTGGAAAAAATTTGGAAATTATAATTTTTTTATGAATAAGGATAGACATAAAAACTCATTACAGAAATGACATCTAAGATATCAGTTTCCAACTGCATTCAGTAGGCAACATTGATAAAGTTATTGAAATATACTGTGAAAATATAAAGTTGGTCAGTGATTGCACTTATAGAACTTTTCATTTCCAGAGTGAATAACACATATTATGCTATGATGGCTCTCTTTGCAGCACTTACCCTCAGAGGCTAGGAATTATTGCACAAAGGCTGGACTGACGGCCTATCCACCGTTTTTTAAAATTTAACACTCCATGAAAAATTTCCTGTGGAAGTAAAAGCGGCATGAATTTCGATCCTACTTAGATGTCTAAATGTCCTACTCATTCATTATTCAGTATGATACGGTGTGGGAAAGGTTTTTGAAAACAAAGCTTCATTCTCTTTGCAGTTAGGCAGTTCCCAGAATGGGGTGCGCATTTGATTTCAATTTATCACACACAATTACATTCTCTATTTAATTTCTAGATGACGGAGCTTCAGCGTTGTGTGGGCGTCAGTCTGCACGACACCAGCTCATCATGACGTCATGACGGTGATGTGGCCTTGTAAATGCCTTACTCTGGGTTAGGACAAACTCTTGAACGGACGAAAATCTCGTTCAAGGAGCATTCCACCTGTCAGTTGTTAATATAAGGTTCGTGTAAGCTCAAACAGTTCTTTTCGTTCATCAACTAATATCTTTCCCCTCTGGGGGATACAACTATTGTATCTATGAGAATTAGCACCCCCATGGGGAAAATGTGTGAGGGCCCGAGCTGAGAGTCACGAAGGCCTTTTTTGTTGGAATACATAGAATATTTTTTTTATGTTAAGGACCACCAGTTTTCGGTTCACTGCTGTCCTGTTTTTCTGCACCTAGTACTGTCTTCTTCAACTTTTATCTTGTTTTTTTTTCAATATATATGAACTTCTTTCTCAACTTACTGTTTCCATGTCCCTTCTGCATAGATTCCGAGTTCCCTTTTCTCCAAATTAAATGGTGCCTCCCTCCTTCCTCTCATTTAAACTAACATATTATCTAACTAATATCTTACATAGCACTCCGTTATAGTAATACCCCTCCGGGGGATACGACTATTGTATCTATGGGAATTAGCTCTCCCAGGGGCAAAATGCGAGGGCCCGAGCTAAGAGCTAGTTAGGTCTTCTGTTTGTTGAACTATAATGCTTTTGCTATGTTAAGGACCTTCTTTTTTCGGTTCACTGCTGTCCTGTTTTCAGTTCCTACTACTTTCTTCTTGAACTTCGATATTTTTTCATGAAATTCTTACTCAACTAATTGTTTCTATGCCCCTTCTGCATAGATTCCCGTTCCCTTAATTTCATCCTAAATGGTGCCTCTCTCCTTCCTCTCTTTGAAGCATTTATTTTGCTGCGGTTAGGAAGGCTTAAACTAACGGATAATTATCTTTCGTTATAGCAATGCAAATGAAGGGATATATTGATGCAAATTTTTTGTAACAAATACTGGCAGATCGGTTGCAACATTTGAAAACGTATTAGCATTGCAGTGGGTAGAATCGATAATTCAGTGCTGTTATGAATAATCTATTTTTTTCGTTCAAGAATTGATTATTCTTCAATATATTTTAGCATCGCATGGACGTCAGTCCTCAATGCTACATTTTAAAATCAGTTTTTTTTATCCGCACGACATCATTTGATTCAAATTCAACAAGCCAAATAGGTCCAAAGTTTCTTATAAAAATAAATTATCAATTACTTTAATGCACAAATGTTCAACAGTGTACCAACATCAAATGTTGTATTCAGAGTTAGGTTAATCGACTTATTCTTTGATTGCAGCCATAGCCAGATGGGCCAAATGTTGCGATCACAAGTAGAGCTTGCCTGGCTTGCTCCGAACCCAGTGGTAGTGGAAACACAGTCATTCGGCAAATGGTAATTTGTTTTATTTTGTTATCATTTGCAAAGTTGATATTTACTAATGTATTCCAATTTATCAGATGCTTTAGCTGCAGTCGGGTATGATGAAGATAAGAAACTAAAGGCGTCAACCATCCAAAAGGTCCTGCGTCGTTGCAACGATTGGGCTGGCTCAGAGACGATGGATTGAATCAGAAGAGTCGCCGGCGGAAACCAGTACACTTCCTCAAAGTTTACTTGCTTCTTCATTGCTTACTTTGACCGCCTCTCAGTCGCCTTATTTGCTAGCTCCGTCGACATCAGGTTATGATACTCCTCCCTTCAGCTGGGTTTAGACGGAGGGTGCTTTCCCCGGGGCAACGCCCTTTCTCCCTCCCCGCCTCTTCAAAAAAAACCTTAACCCTCGATCTAATGCCTCCCACCCCTTCCCCATGCGCGTCGTCGCTGTCACCCTTCATGCTGGAAAAACTCAGGAGCGACTGACTCGGCAGTCTTAAAAGTAGGGTGTATCTCTTAGTTGCTTTGCTGTCCTATCCCCATGCCTAATCCCGACCCAAAAAGTTTCCTCTGATCTAGAAAAGGAGCGGGGGCTAAAGTATTAACATTGACAGATTTATTGAAAGCACGGCGTCAGCAGTGGTGGGCACGATAACGAAAAAACGTTATCGCGATAACCGATAAATCGATAACGAAAACCTTATCGGCGATAACCGATAATCGATAAATGGCGAAAAATTTATCGCCAATAATCGATAACCGATAAATCGATAAATCCAAAAATTCCGATACTAGCGATAATGACATTGTTATTTTATATAAAAAACAAATCGAAATGTTTTTTATAATCTTTATCTTAGAAAACAGAAAAATCTTAGAAAAAAATAGAAGTCTTTGAAAACCTTTAGAAAAAAATAATAAATGTTTATCCTGTCTACGAATAAAAACTGCGGCTTAGAGTAAAATAACTAAATTTAGACGAGGTTCTGCAGCATGTTCCCCTTCATAAACATAAGAATGTTGAAGTTTTCATCAGAGAGGCAGCTCCTCTTGGCCCTGATAATGTCCTGTCCAAGGGAGAACAAACGCTCCACCGCGGCGCTGCTCGGCATCGCCGTGTTGTACCTCAAAAACGTTGTACGTTTTTGTTGTTCGTTTCGCCACCCGGCCCCGCCGACTGTCGACCACCAGGGTTGCCACTCACAAAAATATTAAAAGCCAAGATTACCCTGTAAAAAAGCCAAGATTGGCAAAAAAAAGCCAAGATTGTCTAGATCGTAAATAACACTTACAATTATACGCCAACATCAATAATACCACAAAAATGGCCCTAGTGGAGCTAGTCCAGCTCTACTAGGGCCACTGATTAGTGGTTACCTCCCTATCACTGTCACTAAGTTCCTCTATATCACTCATATTTTCAATTAATTAATATAATGCAAGTTTGACCTGAAACAAGACGGACTTAAATGCACTTCCAACGATCAGAGGAGCTAAATACGAACTGAATACGTGTCGTCACGGTCTCACCTACAGGGTTGCCAGATGTCCCAGTCCACACGAGGCCACACTTATGATCAAAAAGGCCACAAAAGAGGCCAACCTTATTACACCATAACAAGTACATCCTACACGTATAGTTAGTTCCTGCCCCGAACTCGTCCCGCCCCGTCATGTAAAATCCCAGCGGGAAAACCTGAAATTATCGATTATCGATAGTTTGGAACCAAAAGTATCGGCGATACCGATAAATCGATAACTCGGGGAAAATAATTATCGGATCACCGATAACCCGAAATCGTTATCGCGATAAACTATCGCGATAACGCCCAGCTTTGGGCGTCAGTGTAATTGTATGACTCGTGATAGGACTTGGATATAATTTGTTTAACTTATTTCTGTAATTCTTGAATTCTTCACGAATACGATGCTGTTCTTGCGCCGGCCACCGTGGAATAGTTTACAGGTTAAAAACATGATGTATCGGCATTACGAAAATTTTTGTGGCTAGAATGTCAAAAAAACGGATGTCAAAATAATATTTTCTTTTACGAATTAATGAGTTCATTTGGAACTAGTCGTTACTGATCGTACTAACTTGATGTCAGATCTGTCCATCTATTTTCGGTACCAAAAAGGACCCAATGTATGTAGAATATTACCTTCGGATTTCATTTTTACTTGATTGAATTTAAAGTATCGGCATTACGAAAATTTCTGTGGCTGGAATGTCTAAAAACGGATGTCAAAATATTTTCATCTACGAATTAATGAGTTCATTTAAAACTAGTACTTACTGATCGTGCTAAATTTATGTGGCATCTGTTCATCTATTTTGGGACCGAAAAGGACCCAATGTATGTTGAATTTTTTTGCGTATTTTATTTTCATCTAATCAAACAGGAGGTATCGGCATTTCGAAAATTTCTGTGCCTAATAGCACCAGTTTTATGGGAAAGTTCCATTTGAAAAGTTTGAGTTGTTAATTTTTTTAAGATTTGAATGTCTTGTAAATTAAAAATTCTATAAAGAGTACAAACGTCGGAGCCGCATGGAAGCGGGAGGTGGAGAGTGACTTCTTCTGAAGAGCTGTGGAGGATAACCCCGCTCTCGATAGCGTTATTGCGGGCCCTGTCGTCTCCTCATCCCAGTTAAAGGACTAAGATGTGTAGTGGTTGAGAGGGTTTGTCATTGTAGATATTTGATGTCTAAGAATGGTAGTGTGCAAATTTAACTCAAAATTGTTAAAGTTTTTTTTAGTAATCGGTTGCTTGATGAGTCCTTTTGTGCGGGTTGTTGATTTAAAATGAATGTTATATACTTAGTGTTTGCAGTGATGAGTCTTACAAACAACCTGTGATGGAATATTTGCATGCCGAAGATACTTTTGTAAGAATTTATTTCAATAGTCAAATATCGGCTGTTAAAATTGAAATAAATATATATATTGAACATCTGTAATGTTTTACCCTATTTATAAATCAGTGGCGATTTGAAATGACTTTATATTGTACTGTGAGACTTATCGTAATGGTCTCGTGTTCTACGATGAAGATGACAATTTGAGCCCTCTTACTGTAGCATTCATCTGCATCGCAGCTATTTTTTCTAATAATGTATTGTTACTTGTTACAATAGGCCTCACCCTGTAATACTAATCTGTTCAATTATCGCAATTTGTAAGAAACTTCATGAAATATATACAGTTATAAACAAATTTGTTTAATTTAAATAAGTAATTTCGATAATTTTGTGAAGTCTTCAAATTCACGGTAATTGGACAGATGCGTTTCACGAGATGTGGCTTATTGTTTTTGGAAGCAATGCGCAATTTTTGGGAAAAATCGTTGCACTGCTTATGAATCTCCCGGAATATAGTGGTTAGAGTAGCCATTTTTAACGTTAAATTACTGGTAATTACCGGAAGCTTTGAACGAAGACCGACTATAATAACTGTTTAACAACGGTAAGTAACTGGTTAATATCGTCGGGCTTCGTCCAAAATTTACGATTAAAACCCGTAATTTAACGTTAATCAGATGATAGTATGAGATATTCGCGACACTAATTCCGACAATATATCGTCGGTTTATAGGAAGAAGAAGATGATAATTACCAGTAAATTCAGATGTAAATTTTCGTCGGTCAGACGATAAATTTCTGACTGGGTTTGTTGAAGCAGTGTCACAAATCCAAAAACGGTTTTCCGTCGAGGATCCTGAACATTACCTTCAACTCTGTCTAAATCCGCGTAATGCTTCAACACTGACTCCGAAATCTCTGTCATATATATTAGACGAAATTCCTCAAATGAAAAAGGTTGTCGATACGAAACGCCTTGAGGAAGAGTGGCAAAAATATCACTTGGGGTGGAAAATTATATACATAAAATTTCCCGCCGCGCAGCTCATCAGCAGTTGAGCGCTGCAAAGCAGGGATCGAGTTTTTGCCAGATGCAAAATGTTCATTGGGTTCTCATGCGATACGATCGAGTTGCTTCAATGGGCGGTACAGATGCAACGTGTCGCATGCGACTTGATAAGCTCTATCTTCGTGCGACGTCTCATTTATCGCATCGCATCAGTGATCGAGCAGCCTTATACCAGCCTCCTGCGGCATTATATCGACCTTGCCTGAACTTAATAGCACCGGCTTTCCGTACACATACGCGCACACACACACAAGTACACACACACGTATGTGTGTGTGTGTCCGCGTGTAAACGTCTTATTTTTTTAACTGGGAAGCAATCGAACTTGTGCAGGACTATGATCGAAGCATATTTGCTCTGCGTGCACAGCACAGAAGTGTTTCCTTTCTAACAAGTAACACATATCCAAACTTCGCAACTCATCAGTGGGAAACAATATTTTAATAAGGACAGTAGTCTTTTGCTAAATTTTCAAACTACTGAATGATCCTCTTTGTATTCTGATTTCCGCACTTCATGATCACCGATTTACATTTTAAAAACCAACCGAATACGCTTGTGACCCAACGGAATTCAGCTGTCAATTGTTGATGCGGAGTTAGAAGTATTTCACTTTTTCTATCTCTTGTTAGTTTGTTGTAATTTTTTGTTTATTTTATGTTTTATACTCGTTTACTGTTGTTTGTAAATTGTTCAATAAAGTGTACTTCTCAAAAAAAAACTGAAAAAATCCATCAATCACACATACAATTTGGTCATTTTATTTTGAATCGTATTAAATCAAATACGTACTGCTCCAGCTGCCAAGGAACTCAGGTATAAAACCGGAACAAGGTGATATAATTAGTTATTTAGTAATTGTATCAATTACTAAATATTATTGTTAATTGTTTGTAGAATAATTTGTGTTTTTAAACCTGGATAATATTGAAGGAAATTTTTTGTTCATTCCCTAATATAAATTAAAATATTCTATCGATAAGTTGAATCTGAACCACATTAAAATAGTAGTGAGAATGTCAAACTGAAATTTATTAGATTGTTCACTGAAGTGCTGCACCTAAAATTGAGACATTTATAACTCCAATCGGTCGATTTTAATTTTAATGGGCTCACGCAATTTTTTAGAAATTTAGTTCCCTATGTCACTAAAGGAACACATTTAAGAACATTTTACAGTAATGACGTTTTGCTCGCTGATGCATAATTTTCGAGTTGTTGAACTTTGAAGTTATAAGAACGAAGTATATGAAAGTGAAGAAACGGACACATAAATATGCTATAATACGGTATTGACATATCGATAGCTGAGGTTAGGTTAGGTAAAGTTAGGTTAATTGAATAAACTTACCTAAATAAACCTAAAAAACTTAACTTAGCCATACCGAGGCTAATGTTCTCTCGCCAAGAATCTGCGCGTGTTCCAACAATGCGACGATGACGCAGCCGACTATATAATGTTACTTCTACCTGAAAGTTATTGATGTTATATCACAAAAATTA
Source organism: Platorchestia sp. MABIK (assembly GCA_014220935.1). Lineage (NCBI taxonomy): Eukaryota > Metazoa > Arthropoda > Malacostraca > Amphipoda > Talitridae > Platorchestia > Platorchestia sp. MABIK. The sequence goes on along the minus strand of JACJUY010006472.1, from coordinate 34,535 downwards.
CGCACTAGCGATAAAAATGTTTTTCATGCAAAATGTATTTATTTGTGTTCTTTTGATTCTTGGGAACAAAATTATTAAAATCTTTAAGCGCATTAAGTAGAAATCGACCCTCCAATCTTGATATATGTTCGTTTGAAAAGTGTGTTTCGGATTATGGACACGGTAAACATTACTGATTGATTTATCAATGAAGTTACACAAAAATCACAAAATACTGTCATTTTAACATAATTTTTTGAAATAAAAACTATTTATGTGGCAAATGGTGACCTGAACTATTGAATTCTTGGAAATTTTTATCTGTGGGGGTGCAATAATGTATGTACTACCTACTTAACTTGGTGCAAATTTAACTCACAACTCCAGCTGAAAAGAACAACCAAATGATCATCAAATAGTAAAATGCTAATAAAGATGAAAACTTTGTGTTTGTCTTACTGTCATATAATTAGGTATATTGAAATATTTATGCACGTCTTTATTCCGATACTGAAGAGATTGGATTAGTCCATCACAATTGAGGGCAAGAGTAGATAGCTGTGTTAGGTGATTTATACTGATGCATTGTGTCGATAGTTTGTAAATAAGTTTTATTGTTCAGAATTCATAAATCTTGCCTTTGTACCAGCATCTAATGCAGCAGTTACTAACCAATGGAGAATTCCCGAATGGTGGGGGATGGCGAATATGCCAGGTGGGGAATCTCGTGCATTTGTTTCCACCGACGAAAGATCGACAGTATTTCAAAATCTAATATATAACATCCAAATGTTGACTTACTTCAAAAATCACAACCAAAAAAATCAAACCGTTTAAACAACAAAAACAACCATAATGTGGTATTGTATGTCATGTTTGGGTAAAATTGACAATACTACTGGGTTAGGAATGTCACAGATGATTAAAAGGAAGATGCCGTGGTGGGGAATGCTCCATTCCCCACTGATGCTGTGGAGGGGAATGGAGAGTTGGCTCACTAAAAAGTGGGGAATCGGAGAAGAAAGGTAAAGAACCACTGATCTGATGGGACTAGGAATTATTATATATGAAAAATTCCTGTCAATAGTAATTTGTAATCAAAATATTTGTACCTAGCATGTCTCTTGCAAACAGGTCTTAAACAATTTAACGATTGTTTTTTGGTAAATATCATTTTACCTGTTTTTAGCTATCCATCTAATAGAATTTCAATGCTGACATTGTTATTAATTCAGAATATAACATTCTTTTAGTAATCATAGCTACCTAAAGCAGTCAAAAATGATAGCTGCAGCAGGCTTTGGCTAATTTTATTTGAAATTAGGTTGTCTGATCTCTCATTTTTGCATCTTTTCATTCTTATTATGGCGGTGACCGTGACATCAAACAGCAACGTCCTTCTATTGAGTATTTGTTGTAGTTTCTCTACTGCTCTAATTTTTTGCCTCTGAATATTGTGTTATTTTTCCTTTTGGCTGTTTCACAGTATTCCAACAAAACACCGACAATTTAATCAGTGTGTTTTACCTGAATTAACATATTTAAGTTTAAAATCTAGAATCACATCTAATGAAAGTGGATAATATGCTTCAAATTCAATTGAAAGTGTAAAATTAAATTCTCATTTTAATCATATGAAAATGTTTCAGTTTAGCACAATATTTTATTACCAGCAGGACCCGTGGAAATTCCACGGACAGTGCCATTGTTACGCTAGGTGGATTCGGTCATCATTGCCTTACCAATTCCAACAAAACCTTTTCTAACCTAACCCATCACAACATATTCTAACCTATCCTATCCTAACCGAACCGTTCCTGATAATATGTCAAACATAAAAAAAACCGTGGACCCATAATAAAATTCAGTCAACATTACCTAACCTATGCTAACCTAACCTATGCCAACCTAATCTATCATATATCATAACTTATCATAACCTGACCTATTCAAACCGACCCTAACCAAACCGATCCTGATAATATGTCAAACGTAAAAAAACGTGGATCCGAGAAAAAATTCCATCAACATTATCTAACCTGTGCTAACCTATTCTATCTTAACCTAACATAAAAAACCGTGGTCCCGTGAAAAAATCTGTTAACATTACCTAACCTATCATAACCTAACATATCTTTAACCTATCCTAACCTAACATATCTTAACCTGTCCTATCCTAACTTAACCAACGTCATTGCTAAGCTAGGTTGGACTCGTGAAAAAATTGCGTCAAAGTTATCTAACAAATTCTAACATAATATTTTCTAATCTAACTTATCCTAACCTAACATCTAATAACTTATCATATTCTAACCGAAGCGATCCAGATAATATGTCAAACATAATAAAACGGTGGACCCGGGAAAAAATTTCATCAACATTATTTAACCGATGGTAACCTAACCCTCTGCTGTTCCTCGTCCATATTCTGCCTTCTTTGACGAAATAAATTTCTCTGATGCTCTAGGTACTGTGCCCGCTGTTCCTCATCCATATTTTGCCTTCTTTACTGAAATAAATTTCTGTGCCTCTCAAGGTAACAAGATTGCTGCTCCTCATCCATATTTCCACGCATGATTTGCTTTCTTCTACTGTCTCGCTGAAGGTACTCTCCATGTTGTACATCGTTCATTGCATCTCGCCTCACTTGCTGACGTTGCCTGTCCCTTTCAGGGTTTCCTGTCGCTGTTCATTCCTTATTCGCTGCCGGTAAAGTCTCATTCTATCGCGAGCAACTTCAAATTTTTGCCCAATTGTGTGGTTCTCAGGCGCAATTTTCACTAAACATGAAGAAAAACGCTGATCCTATCTAGACTTATGACAGATTTGGATGCAAGATACGGTTTTCTGAAAAACATATTTCTTAACAATTGGGAGAAATTTAGATAAATTGTGAAAAAACAATGCATGTACAGGCGACCTTTTAATGTAATACTCAGGAATTCGGTATCCATGATACCGCAAACTCAGACAAAAGCGTAACGGACGGACTAACTAACTCAGGACGGAACAAGCAGAATATTATATAGATAAAATAATATCCTGAGAATATCTTTATGCATGCTTTTGGAAGATATTTTGGTAGCAAAATTTACCACAGAGTGACCTGGTTATTTCTTATTTGTCGAAGTTACAGTTAGCGACAAAATTATTCGAACACCCTTCGTCTTTCAAAACTTTCTAGAATTACTCAAAAACTATTGTTCCCACAGGCATGAGATTTTCACAGGGTGTGAAGCACATATTAGTGACAATAAAACGGAATTTCTAGAACAAAATATTATTTTCTAAAGATTTAACAAGCTGAACTTCAGAAAAACGATGTGACAAAATTATTTAAACAGTGAGTAGCATTACACTTTATTGAGATGAATCTACCATTTGAGTACATTTTTGATAATCGATGGCGTGACTTTTCATTTTCTGAACATTTAAAAGCCTTTTATTATGGTTTTTTATAATCTTTTCTGTAGTTTCAGATGAAATATTGTTTCATTCTTCAATGACGATGTGTTTCAATTCCTGAAGATTCTTTGGAGCTCTCTTGTTGATGTTGAATTTTAATTCCTGCCAAAAGTTTTCAATGGGATTGAGATCAGGACTCATCGAAGGCCATGGCAGCACATTTATCTTATTTCTTTGGAGCCAGCTAGTTGTAGACTTGGCCGTGTGCTTGGGGTCATTGTCTTGTTGAAATACCCACCGCCTTCCAAGTCCCAAACTATTAGCTGATACATTCAGGTTTTCGTCCAAAATAGAAATATAGTCATCAGAGTTCATCTTCCCGTCAATGGCAACGAATTTTCCAGTACCCGATGCAGCAAAACAACCAAAAAACATCAGTGATCCACCTCCGTATTTAACTGTTGGCACAGTGTTCTCCGGCAGGAAAGCTTCACCATTCTTACGGCAAACCTTCTTCACGTCATTGTGCTCAAAAAGCTCAACTTTGGTTTCGTCACTCCATAATACTCTCTCCTAAAAGCCTCTGTCCATATCCAAGTGTGGCATTGCAAAGTTCAAGCGAGCAGCAACATGACATGGTTTGTGGAGTGGACTCTTCGAGGTCGGCGTCCGTGTAGGCCTTCTTTGTGCAGACAGCCCTGGATTGTGCGATTGCTCACGCTAGTTCCCTGAGCGTTCATTTTCTCGGCAATGTCGTATAGCTTCACTCGTGGATTAGCGTTGAACTCACGACACAATTTTCGAAAAGTTCTCACCAAGAGTTTTGGTTTGCGACAACGCCCAGGCAACGTTTCCACAGTACCAAACTTGGCAAACTTTTGTATAACAGATTGTACTGTAAATCTTGGGATGCTCAAACGCTTAGATATGTTGCCATAACTATTTTCAGTTTTATGGCAGTCAATAATCTTCTGTCTGAGGTCCACACCCAGTTCCTAAGTTTTCCCATACTGGCGCTAGTGTACGAACGACAAAGCTCTACTCTTTTGGCTCCTCGTAAGCTCTGGCACAATTTTCTCCAATGATCTCACATCTAGAATGTTCAAGAACATTTAGACACAAATTTTTTTCAATTAAACAAGTATAACGGTAAATTCTTCTCAATGAAATGTAATGTTCTCAATTGTTTGAATAACTTTGTTTTTTCGTGTTTCTGAACTTCAGCTTGTTAAATCTTTCAAAAATGATGTTTTGATCTAGAAATTTCGCATTATTGTCACTAATATGTGCATCACACCCTAGGAAAATCTTATGCCTGTGGCAAAAATAGCTTTGCAGTAATTCTAGAAAGTTTGAAAGACGAGGGGCTTACGAATAATTTCGTCGCTAACTGCATTTGAAATTTAAATCCTACCTACATACGTAAAAGGACTTTAAATTATTCACACCATGGTGCTCAAATCTGTTTGAATGCTTAGTTGGCTGAGTGGGCACTAAGCTGTTGAACCTTTTATTGATATTTAAGTCTTCATTTTCTTTTGCCTCAATTTTTCACCTCAGATAAGTTTTTACTTGCTGCTTCAACATCGTTTTTATTCTGTTCGTCTTGTCATTACATGAAATAATTTTACTGATCCATTTTATAATGTGTCAACTAAAAAAAAATTGCTTGCCTTGAGGTAGTTTTTTAAATTTATTGGCCGTTTTATTCTTCTTGTTGTCCTGCAGAAGGTAAAATTGTATGGATGTCAATTGGGGAGTAATGTGACCATGTTAATAATATAACTGATGCGAGCAGATGCAAACAAATTATTTCATCTGCATATTACATTGCTTTTTAACATTTCTAGGTCAATAATTTTCTCTAAATATATCATTGTACAGATCGATGTCGAACAAAATACGTATTGAATTGAACTAATAGAAATGTTAATATTATTACATTAGTTAACCAGATGACGTGACCATTTTAACATGCCTCTCGAACATCTACGTGAGCTGGATTGTGCTCTCATTTAGCTTTAATTAATTAAGTATTTATGAAAATTGAGTTTGTGACTACTGGTCGGTCAGCAGCATTATGAAAATCCCCTCCGTGACCACCGGTGGCGCACGTTGCGGTCAAAGTGTGAAATGAGGTCAATTATATTCAAAATGAAATTTTAATTGGTTTCGATCTAGTAATATTGAATGCTTTAGAGCCGAACGAATAGTTGTAATAAACATTGACTTTTTCAGAGCTGTATTTTGATCAGAGAAAAATTCAACTTCACATGAAATGTATTGATCTATCAATACTTTCTACAGAGACCATAAATTAGTGATTGTGTCATTTTAAATTTGTTTGTATTTCATGTTTCCTAACAACATCAGGGATGTATTTCAAGTATAAGTTAAATTAGGTTTTCAAGTACCGTAGATTTACCTTGAGTCATGGCTTCTGTCAGTGTAAACTAATAGGGTTTTTAGGATTTTATTTTAATGCTAGATAATTTATTCAGTTCACTGCAATCCTGTTTTTCAATATTTATTACTTTTTCAAATTTTTTTCTATTTCGTGAACTTTTTTCTCAACTTACCGTTTCTTACGATGTCACAAGATGATGTGGCATGAGATGTGTTAGGTATGATGATATGAAATGTCTCTAGCATGATTGAATGGAATGAAGCGTCCTTTTTTGTCTAACGCGCTTGTAACCATGAATAAAATCTTTCTTTAATCTTCTTTTAGACATCCAACCAGGCAACGGGAGATGGTGTTAGGGTTGGAGGTCCTGCGCCCTTGTGGTCCTCCTGTAACGCAATAACAAGTACTTAACTGTAACTCCTGGAACTGTCAAGCAGAATCCTCATTCATTACAGCTGCGTTCCAGATAAATTATAGGCATATAAATTACTCCGTGCCGATGATTATTTTCACTACGTTTCCATCCCCAAAATCTTTCGTAGCCACTCTTCCTTCGTGAGCGTAACTGCTGTTTAGATGATTATTCAGTGTTTAGGTTCAGTTTGTTACTAAGCAATTTCCGTGTAATGTAGTACCCATATATATTGGCAATAGATTGTTTTATTGGGGTATCATGACAATTATTTACTTTTGCTGGATTTTTGCGCTCATTCACCATAATGCCCTTATTTAACTCCTATGCTTACTCTGAATAAAATAATTGAATCTTTCAGCTAGTCATTATTATCCTCATGTTAATCAGGTTAATGCAGTGTAGGACTTTTTCTCTATCTCTTTTTTTCTTTCTATGAATCTTTCCTCCCAAATTTTCTAATTTCTATCTCTCTCGATCCAGGGTTCAAATCCCCACTTCGGCACCTGACTCTGCTTACACCTGCGAGAAGGAGCAAGGCTCCGTGACGTACTTAAGTCACATCAAACAGTAGAAATTTTGAAAAACACATGGAAGACAACGAGATAGACAAAACTTATCCAACAGATGTGTGCAATCACAAAACGACTAGACGAACATTGCACTACTGTGTTATGCTCACAGAGCAAGACATAGTTTCGAATTGCCGGTCGAGAGAATATTTCAAACTTTGGATGAATGTGAACTGAAATATAACACATTGAAATGGATGATTCAATCCTATGAATTATCTTTAGAGCAAAATAATCATTTGTACTTTCGTTTACGGCAGGCTTAAGGTTCAGAACCGGTTAAAGTTTATGGACATAAACTGCTTCGATTGTTCAAATACGATCTTTTATAACATCATATAAACTTTTTTATTTTTCAATATCGGTTATCGTTCGAGGCCTTGCAACAATGATCAACGCGGAAATCATTAAAAATAGGGCCAGGTTATTTGTGCGTAGTTAATCTTTGTTTCAGGGTCATTCTAGTCATTCTAACGTAACATTTAGAGACATTCTCTTCTGTCACACCTGAACTGATATATCATAGCGTCTGTCTAGATCATACACCCTTGACCTGGAAGTATTATTTCTTCTTAATAACCTGATTTTAAGATTTTTAAAATGTACACAGACTCAATGGCCGTATCCAGATCTAAAGGTTTAATGAAAGTCTTGAAAACATTCTTAAAGGCACCTTCATCTATTTTGTAATTCTCACGCATTTGGTTTGCAAAATCCTATTGATGTGACGAGTTTCTAGTCCAGAATTGGAATCACAGCTCAAGACTTGGTTCAAAAAGTTGCTTTTAATTTAATCATTTAGAGTATTAGGAGAAATTTTTATTAACCAGCAACCACATATGAAAAGTACCACAGTCAAAATTTATGGTTCCTATTGAGGCTTCAATTCAAGAATCCTGAAACGGTAGCTTCCCATGAACATCCATCTCAAACTTGAGACTTAACACCGAATTATTTGTCAGTCTGTTCTTCAGGATCTCCAACTGCTTTACACTCTCTACTTCTATGTAATTATCATTCACGAATCTGCCGTACAACATCGATTCAGCAGGCAGAGTGTTCAACACCAGGTTTTTGCCGTCGAACATATATAAGTTGCCAAACTTTTATCGAAAACCGTTTTTCTTTCCTTTTCCTGCTCTTTTCTTGCTTTTCCTGGGCCTTACATCTAACTTCCCTAGGGCGGCTGCTCTCTAGATGTCATATTTTTAGGCATGTACTCTGTTAAAATGACGATAAAATGTAGTTTCTTCATTTCAAATTTCAAACGTTTAATAAATTCTACACTGATGAAGTCGTATTAGTTTTCATGATTAAATGGTTAATTCTACTGATGGACGTTAGTCTCACAAAATTGATACGGTTACGTTAGAGCAACGATAAATATTACTAGCAGCTCATATTAGTGCTTGAAATTGCTTACTGTTCAAGTAGAGGAGACTTAGATAGCGAAGAAGGGATTTAAGCCCTCGAGGCAAAAATAGATTTGAAAATTAGGAAAAGAAAGTTTGCAATGAAGGAGGAGAAAAGATTTAAGGAAGATTAAAATTATTCTAATTTCAGATCAAGAAGAATAAACACTAAAAAACTAAAAGATTTCAATTCTTTTTAATCACGAGTAACACGTGAATTATAAATGAAGTCATGGCACGCGCACACGTAACAAATAAATTTACATTCAATCTCAGCATTAAAAAACCACTTGCACGAATTGTAAAACTATAGATTGACACGTGAAACACAAGAAAAAATGAAAAGAGCAAGGGATGAAATATTATGATGCGCAGTGTTTGAGAGCCTTGCCGATCAAATTATGAAGTAAAAAACACACGTTATTCAAGTAAAGAGCGACTGAAGAATTATATAAAAACACTGAACACAGTACCGATCATCCCCGATCCAAAGCTTGGGATGCAATATATATCAATGACTTTTCCTCAATATTGTCAGTCTACTCTCCTGATAGATCTTCAAACTCTACCGGATCCAACTCTCATTACTTGACCAAGGATTTATCGCTCAATCATGAAGGCCGAAATTCATTAAATCAGAGTCTCATTTTCACAGCAACGAGAGTTTAACAACCTGAATTAATCCACGACGCAGTGTTACACCTACACTCATTTCTTAGAGTTGACTGCCCTAATTTCTATCGTTATTAGCTAAGGTTGTCTGAACTCCGTCGGTCACTCCGTGGAATCGTAGTAATCCTCATAAATTGCTGCCGGCGATGCTGTTTGTCGAAGATGATTTTCTATTACTTGTTTGGTTGCGCTTCGATGGAAGTAAGTTGGCTGACCAACATTCACGTTGTATCTAAAAGTAGACAGCAGAGATTTTTCGCAGTAATGATGAGCTGCTGATGAGGGAGACAATCTACGTATATACACTAGGTCCAGGAGGATACCCTCAGATGATAACCTGCTTTTCGAATTTGCGTAAGTATCCCAAACAGCTTGAGCGGATTTTTATAAATTTTCATTTTCATGTGGATAAAAGACAAGAGCACGTCTTTTTTGAAAGGATTGTTCGCAATTGTTCCCTGCAATGCGTAGCATGTTTTCAGGCTGCCGTAGATTAAGTTACTCTCACCGCAATTTCTTTTGACTTGTTTAATTCTACACGCATGTTGTACGGTACTTCACAAACATATCGCAGTTGTTTTATGCCTTCCAATTATGACTTGTAATTCGATACTATTTGCCTAACTCCTCGCACACAAGTTGAAACACGAGCAGCTGCCAGTAATTAGAAACACACATGGAATGATTGCCTTACAGACCTCAAATCCGGCTGATTTATGACGCTTGAGTTGTTGCGCAGGCAACTTATTAAATTCACGCTCGCATTTGAAGTCTCTCATTCTTTACGATTTCGTTATCTAACTCCCGAGGGTTGTTTTTTGTATCTTGCTCACCCCTCTGTGAACAAAGTTTTCATACAATGCACTGTTCGTATTAATTTCATCTATTACTCCCATTAATCTTGTTAAAGAAATTATTGAGTGTCATATAAACACCGCAGATGAATGGGATGTTAAGACTCATGATTTTTTATGGTTAAATCAAGCTATCGTCAATTTTTTCGTTGCTGGTTTCTAGTGATAACCACACAAACATTTATAGAATGAATTATGTTAGAACTTTTTGTTTCATAATTAAAAAGCAGCATACAGTTCGTCAACATCAATGGAATAAAGAAAAAGTGCGTGATGTTCAGGTGTCAAGTTAATGTAATCAGCTGAAAAAGAAAATTAATAGGACTTACTTGTGTTTTACTTATCAACTTTCGTTTCTTGCTACAATTCAAAATTAGAATGAGACTCACGTGGCAAGATTAAATGAGAATCAGTTTCAACTCCATCAATTCACACGCCAATTTGAAAAAAGGGTGTGTGCTACATCAGATTTAATTCATGAAAATTGTGATCGAAGTATAATTAACTTTCTTTTACATGAAGATGCTCTTGGTATGGCGGTTTCTAGCTTGAGTTGCAGGGCCTAACATCAATCAATTTTAATGAAGCACATCTTTTACTTGGCGATAACGCAAATTTATTAAAAATTTAAAAGCGAAGAATAAAATTTTAAACATTTTGAACGTTTCGGGATAAATCCCATCATCAGCTGAAAAAACACACATGAAAGTAAATTTTATTAGTTATAGAAACCAACGGTTCATGAGACTATAATAAATTAGATGGGAATGCACAGTGGGAAGGAACTAGACGTATCATTTAGTGCTGGTCTACCCTTTAAAATATGCAGAGACTCTAAAATACGTACATCAGTGAAATTTGACAACCTGCCCTATGATTGAAAAATTATTGTTGGAGATTATTGAATCGCAGTTGTCTGCGTGAACACGGATTGCAGAATGGGGCAGAGTTGGATTGCAGAATGGGGAATTGAAATAATTTTTCAATTATAGGGCAGGGGTTAAATTTCACTGATGTACGTATTTTAGAGTCTCTGCATATTTTAAACGGTAGACCAGCACTAAATGATATGTCTAGTTCCTTCCCACTGTGCATTTCCATCTAATTTATTTTAGTCTCATGAACCGTTGGTTTCTATAACTAATCAAATTTACTTTCATGTGTGTTTTTTCAGCTGATGATGGGATTTATCCCGAAGCGTTCAAAATGTTTAAAATTTTATTCTTCGCTTTTAAATTTTCAATCAATTTTAATAAATTCTGAAGAGGTCTTTTACCTGGCATCATCAATGTGTAATTATGTGAAAAAATTTCTTTTTTAGTACCCAACTGAGATAGAACTGTTGCAATTAATTCAAGTTTTGGATAATGCCCTCCACACAAAAGTCTAGCCCTGAACTGTGCAGGCCTTCCTACTCGGCCAGACGATTAATTAAAATTTCAAGAAGTGTTTCTTTGGATGTGTTATTGTGTTTGACAAACAGTATCAGCCCATTATATCAATCCATGATATTAAAATTTATTACACCCATCCCACTTCAAATGCATTGAGTAGTGACCATATTATGAAGATCTGTCTTTGATCCCGAACTCGCTTATGCCTCCGTCGCTCTCGCAGATAGAAATAATCAGGCGTTGTTTTCCAAGTTGAGTGAAACAGGCGCAACATCCACCTGTTCTCGAGAGATCACAAGCTCTCATTCCAGTTTCTGCTGTCCGTGAATACATTATCCTGACCCTCCACGTCATGTGCCTTAGGGCATTATTACTGAAATAAATTTAGTTCATACCATACCCAAATCTTTCATCAACTCGCACTTTATACTTAATGCATGATTTCTTAACTACAAGGCACATATTTCTTCAGCATAAATGAGAGCATAGCCACAATTTTCAATTAAAATTTCATGTACCTGCAGCCTTTAATATTTGACCCTATAGCATGTTAGTTATAACCGTATTAGGTTATATACGGTTAGTTATAACTGTTAGTTATAACTGTTGGTTGTAACTGTTAAATATAACTGTAAGTTATAACTGTTAGTTATAACTGTTAGTTACAACTGTTAGTTATAACTGTTAATTATAACTGTTAGTTATAACTGTAAGTTATAACTGTTAGTTATAACTGTTAGTTACAACTGTTAGTTATAACTGTTAATTATAACTGTTAGTTATAACTGTTAGTTATACCTGTTAGTCATAACTGTTAGTTAAAACTGTTAGTTGCAATCGTATAACCAACGAAGAAAGTGTCATATTGATATCTTTCTGTTAAATGGCAGCAAAAATAATTCTAAAATCGGCATATACGCTCATAACTATAAATCTTCTGCTATAAAAAAAGCAATTGTAGGTACTAGGACGAAGTCCCTTCTAAATGTGGTGTATTCTGCAGGACATGCTTACTCATTATTTTGGAAAACACCCGTCATTCTCAACTTGAATGCCAACGAGTGAACGTATACCCGAAGATAAAATTTAAGACGAACTGATAGATGACTGATAAATACTTCTTTCCGTGCAATTAAGGACAAGAAAAAACTTTGGTTCCTTCAATTTTGCTTCCTGTTTTTATTCCTTTTCTACTGCAAACTGTCACAAGCGCTTTAGTTTTGCCACTGTGTTTGCGTTGAAGTTATTTATGAGTCTTCTTGGTACGTGGTTTGAAGGTAACCATGGTTACTCAGCTTTTTATATGGTGCAATTGAAAACGAAGTCCAGAGGCGGATATTTTATTATAAGCTAGCTCTTCGGAGACCACAGTCCATCAAAGACTTTCGCTCAATGCAAGACTAGAGTTTTTCTTACAAAGGAGCGTTCAAAAGTATCAACTTAAGCTCAGATCGATGGACCAAAAGAGAGAAACACGAGGTTACAACGAGGACGCTTTCGCCTACATCGCGGTACTTTTCACGGAAGAGAGTTTACTGAGTGAATAAATGTTAAGGAAAACTAAATAGCTTTAATAAGAATAGACAGTGCAGTATATTAATATGTAGATAATGGAACGCAGCCAGGTCACATTGAAAGCAGTGGTGAAAGTCTCTCAATTGGTTGTAAGGGTGCAACACATATACGCTGTACAGCGCGGATTTGGTGCGTCAACACCTACAAATTACACTCATCATTCGACCAAAGCTCAGATGTAAACCTCGCCTCTAACTTTTTTAGGAATGAAATGAGTGTTAAATTGGTTGCTTAAACTTGACGTTAAACAACTTAATCGTTAAACTTGAAATTTTGTGTTACTACAGAAAAAACAAACGAGTATGCACCACTAGATTATGAAACGATTAGTTCCACGAAGCATGCTAACTTCATACGCTTGCGTTTGAGTGAATTCGTTTTATTTTTATTTTTGCTTCACTAGCTATGTAACCCTCAGTAAAACACCTATGTGTACTAGTTAAATGCATTAATATAAAATTCGAATGCTAACACATCGCGAATTATCAAATTATCTCAGTGTTCGGGAAATGATAAAGCTTCGACGACGGCTGAACACTCGCGAACGAAACTGGTGCCTTCTTCACAAGAGATTTAACGTTGACGGCGATTCTTGCTAATAATTCAAACGTTCCTCATTTATCACCAGCTTTCACTGAACGGTGCTCTCTGTCACTGTTGTTTAGAATTCTTAATCGATGCCTTATTCGGGATGTTTAAGAACAAGAGGTACAAAATTGCCCACTAAGTAGAAATGGCTACGAAAAAAATCGGGTTTTTGAGATATTAGCTATTTATTGATTTAAAGCAGAGGTCTCCAAACTATGGTCCCAGAGCCACATCCGGCCCTCCAAACAAATTTCTGTGTAGCTGGCTTGAAAAATAATTTTCGTACGACTGGCATCCCTAAATTAATTTTTTTTTCATTTTTATTCCTTCGGCCCACATGAATGGGGGAAATATCTAATGTGGCCCTCACATTGAAAAGTTTGGAGACCCCTGTTTTCAAGGATGAAGTTTAATTAAACAATTGCTTGTAATATTTAGTTTTGAATTTACATTACAAACACTTCTATTCTATGAGAGTTTACAATAATAAAACTTAGTTTTATTGATATTTGGTAAAAAAGTTTTAGCAAGAAGGTTTTAGAATGTTCCAGATCGTGCTACCAGGTTACTTCTTATTTGTCTTGTTGGCACTGTTCTAAAACCTTCTGGATAAAACTTTTTTACCAAATATTACTAAGACTAAATTGTATTCTTTACTTCTTATTACTTCTCTTATACTTCTTACTTGTCTTGTTGGCACTGTTCTAAAACCTTTTGGATAAAACTTTTTTACCAAATATTGCTAAAAATAAATTTTATTTTGTAAACTCTCATAGAATAGAAGTGTTTGTGACGTAAATTCAAAATAAATATGGCGAGTAATTGTGTAATTAAATTTCATCCTTTCAACATTAAACAGTTAATATCTCATAAACCAAATTTTTCCGAAAAGTTTTGTTTCGGAAAGAAAAAGTGTTCATTTGACCATTTTTTACTTTCTGTGTAATTTTGTACCTCTTGTTCTGAAACACCCTGTACATACGCAAAAAACCTAAAAGGAAATATGGATCTGTGCACATTAAGCTGGAGAGACTGTCATGATCGAACGTGAGCGTTAGTTCAAGTTGTGCCCGACAAGAGAATAGAGACAAGGAAGAGATAATTTGTACCGAAATTTATTTGATTTGAAGCTTTCAGATGGGGGTTATTGGTACTATGGCAGCCGAGCACAGCGATTAAACGTCGCACAGTACTCCGAGTTTTGAGCGTTCAAACGCCTCGTAGTGACGTCGCCAGTAGGGACGCGTTGGCGAAGCCGGCTGTGAGATCTCGGTCGAGTAACTACACCTTTTTCACATCGAATTAATCCATGTCAAGTTCAGTTTAATCCAAATTAAGTTCAAATTGATCCAAGTCAAGTTCAATTTAATCCAAGGCAAGTTCAAATTAATCCAACTAAAGTTCAATTTAATCCAAGTCATGTTCACATTCATCCAAGTAAAGTTCAAAGTCATCCAACTCTAAGTTGAGTTAAGAATTGACATAATTACTCGTTAGTTTGAGCGTTTTTTGTGTTAAATATGGATCTATTGGATGTAATGAGCGAGACAATCGTTTTTCCTTTCAGCGAGGAATACATAAAATTTCCGCTTGTGTTGCAAGCTAAAGACAAGCTGTCGTAAAATGTGCTAAGTATCCAGCATCAGGAGGCTGAGTGTGATTAAGATTTTTGAGCGGCACAAAAGATACAAGTCAATTCCAAAAACTTCGTATTATACTACTCATTTAAGATGTTTTAAAATTCTACATTAATGGCATTATGCATCCATTCAAATATTCATTTTCAAATGGTAATTATATATTACCCATAGTATCGAGGATTTATTTGCACTCATGTAGAGATTTACATGCGTGAAATTCCACTTTATCACATGTATGAAATCATATATATACATGCAACCACATAAGATTACCATTGGACGATATGTAGATTTGATCTAAAAGAAATGTAGCAACGAGGACTTTTTTCGCTCGTTCAAACGATTTTCGTAAAAACAAGTTACAATTTGTTACATCGACATAGATGATATATTTGCCTTGGCCTATTATTTTGAAGGAATGGTAACATTTTTATTGCTAATGCAGGAATGTATTTGTGTAGTAATATACTCATATACATTGTAATCAAACGGTGTCGTACATAAGTATTAAGTGAATCACATTTGCATATTTATTTCAAAGATTAACACATCGTCCAATAGTAATCTTATGTAGTTTTATGTATATAAGATTTCATATATGTGAAAAAGTGGAATTTCACGCATATAAATCTCTAAATGAGTGTAAATAAATCCTCGATACTACTATAGGTAATATAAAATTGTCATTTGAAAATAAATATTTAAATGGATGCATGCTGCCATTAATGTAGAATTTAAAAAAAAACTTTAATGAATAGTCTTTAGATTGCAACAGGGCGGAAATTTTATGTATTCCTCGCTGGAATGAAAAACGATTGTCTCGCTCATCCCATCCAATAGATACATATTTAACACAAAAAACGCCCAAATTAACAAATGATTATATCAATTTTAACTCAACTTAGGGTTGGGTTAATTTGAACCTGACTTGGATTAATCTGAACTTGACTTGTAATAATTTAAACTTGACTGGGATTAATTTGAACTTGACTTGGATTAATTTGAAGTGAAAAAAGAGCAGTTGTCGTGTCGTGTGAACTAGATGTAGTAACTGCGGCGGCTGCACTTCCGGTCAGGAAGTCGTAGGTTGGCTATTGATCTGCGGAGCTCATCAGGTTTAAGGGGGCAGTACGTCGAGTTGAAAGGGCGAAGTAGCGTAGGCCCAATCCCTAGAATCCTTTCGTTTGGAGTGGTGCGTTTAGCGAGGATGTTCTGATGAAAGAGCATTTGCCTGGCTGTAGTCGAGACATTAAGAAGCGCTTTCCGAAACAGTGCTAGGTGAGGGAGCACTTGCTTTGCTCCATTAAGCCAAACCAAACTACTGGCACCGAGCTGCCTGGCTATGAGGAGAGTGAAAAAGAAAGAAAAGAGGAATTCAGTTTATTTCCAATAAGTGTAAGAAATTTGAATTTAAAAATGGTTTTGAAAGTCGCTATTTTTCATCAAGCAAAATCTCGCCAAAGTGGCGGCTTGTGGCAGCACTTAGCTCGACAGATGTCTTGTGTGTGACGAACGAGATTGAATTGTATCCCGCTGTGAGGAGGTGGCTGGCCTCTTGTGCGTAGCACCTGTCAGGGAGTATGTGATCGCCTTTTCTTTACTATTTTAGTTCATGATTGCAATTGCGTTTTCTGTTCATTTTGTTTAGTTATATACCTTGCATGACTGCAACCTCCTTTCTGCCCATCTAATTATTGGGTCCTTGTGACTAGTAAAAACTATTTGATCCAATTGTGAATCGTCAAAACTATTTGGTCCTTGTGACTCTTCAAAACTATTTGGTCCTTGTGACTCGTCAAAACTATTTGGCGTTGTTACTCGTCAAAACTATTTGGTCCTTGTAACTCATCAAAACTATTTGGTCCTTGTGACTCGTCAAAACTATTTGGTCCTTGTGACTCTTCAAAACTATTTGGTCCTTGTAACTCATTAAAACTATTTGGTCCTTGTGACTCGTCAAAACTATTTGGTCCTTGTAACTCATCAAAACTATTTGGTCCTTGTGACTCGTCAAAACCATTTGGTCCTTGTGACTCGTCAAAACTATGAGTTTGGGCTTCTCTTACTATTTTCACCATCATACAACCCGTGGCTCTGCGGTGCCCTTTTAAAATCGAAAGTGATTAACCACTATTTAAAGGTGAGATACGAGATTTGGAATAGGTGCGAAACGTAAGAGGAGATTCTACTTTAAACAATTTTAAGCAATTAAAACAATTTATTTACCACAGGTGATAGAGAGGTAGAATGTTTCTTAAGTCTAGTACAATGGTCAAATTTGAGTATAGCTACCTGTGGGCCCGAATAAGTTCAGCGACTTCTTGGACATCCTACCATCAACGTTATTTTAAGGTGTACAATAATGTTTAACCTAATTCACTTAACCTACTTTCGCATTAGACTGATCAATGAGATAATTAACTCGATATTAGATGTTTCATTTTACAATATAGGTCATATGGACTATATTTAACACTGTTATCGATAAACGATTTGAGAGCAGATTGAGGATCGGCGATATTACCCATGGCAAATTACATTATTTGGACCAGTCATGTAGGAGACAACTTTCTGTTGCGCTTTCGTTCTCCCTCAGAATCCTTTATGCAAATGCCACGTTGTTCAGTCTACCAGACCTGACTTTCTTCTCCAGCGTGTAATTCATCTCCGACTTGACTTTAATTTGATTTGGACTCTAGGTACAGCCTAGGTTCGTACCTCGTCATTGGTGAAGGTTTCTTGAGTGAGATCTTGAGTGTTAAATGATTTGACGTGGTGGTGCCACATTTAATCACTAATCAATTCCTCCTTATTGCTAAACTGCAGTTTTGTGTTGGGCTGGGAGGAACCGGAACTCTATTGGCCTCCAGTTCACTTTGTTAACTTCACGACGTAAGAAAATACGCCCTAATAATTCGTTAAGTCCTTTGCTAGAATGAAGACTTTAATGAAGGCTATCATTCTGTGGAAATCTCCTAATTAAGAGTTTATCGTTGACAGTTTATTGTAAAAACGTTTCAAATGGTAAAAGTTTTTGAGTTCCTCTTTGCGTCATTTTCTGTGTTCCGGTTAAGATATCCTACACAAAGTTGATCCAAGATATGTATTATATTGGTTTTTAAAATACCTTAACATTAAGAATCCATAGTTGACATTCCCACATGGGTATCGGGAGGAGAGTGTTGGCCATGGACCGAGGGAGGAGAGTGATGATCGTCAGTTTGAGACTTCGCTTGAAAACGCGGGCGATCTAGAAGAATTATTCTTCAATTCATGCTGTGATTTTTCATTGACGTTGGAGTATTCAGTTTTGTCATTCAAGTCATAGAAGTTTTTGATGCATGAGCTAGATTATAAAGCGAGTCTAGATGGTAAAGCATGATTGCAAAGCGAATCCGAACATCGTTGCGAGCTTTGAGATCAGTTTTAGCATTTGTTCGGAGAGGAATTAGTTTAATACCGTTTTTTGCACAAAGTCAACGCCTGGTACAATTGCATACCACTACGGGTACTCACAACATAAATATGAGATAATGTATGCTTGATCATGACACGCTTTTTTTATTTTAGCGAGGTCAGGGGATCGGAGGCTTAAATCTCTGAAGCAAATGATGTAGTAAGTAAATTGAGGCATTTTACCAATTGTGCTAAGAAAGTCGAACGACCGGAAGTCACGGTTTGAATTTTACACGAGGTCTCAATGTCGCCTCTTTTGACAGTCGTGAGAATGTTATTTCCGACAAGAAGAGTGGGCTGCAGTATGAGACAGGTTATTATTTACCTGATGAATTTTTTGTGGCACTGAAATTTGCAGCGGGGGCAAGTTGATTCACACAATGTTTGAGTAATCGTGATCGCTAGCTACAGTTATAAATATTCGAACTGTTAACATTAGGCTTATTATAAATCGGATTATTCTCATCAGCTCCTGACAAATTCACATTTGTACCCATCACAACCAATAAAATTTTTGGTGACTGTTGATGATGTATCTGGTGATATGCAACGGTAGTTTCAAAAGAAGTGATCACGCAACCCCTCTCCTTAATAGACTCGGCTGGATTCCTGTTCAAGAAAGGCTCATCATGCAGAGGGCCCAATACGTATTAAACGGTAGTTTCAAAAGAAGTGATCACGTAACCCCTCTCCTTAATAGACTCGGCTGGATTCCTGTTCAAGAAAGGCTCCTCATGCAGAGGGCCCAATCCTCGTTAAATCTTCCTCAGAGCAATGCTGAGATAGTGCGTTTCCATCCACCAACTGTAACCAACCAAAAGCCGAACAGAAACAATAATGTCTTGGTCGACTATCGTTCATCTCACATAGGGTAAAAGGCTCTGTCAATTTCAGGCGCATTACTGTGGAACAAACTACCCCTGAGTATTAAAATCCTTCTAAAACTGAGAAAATTTAAAATCCAAAATAACTCGTCATCTTGCGTCTCGACAATAATTCTTAGTTACAGAACACACTGAATAAGTATTGACGAATCTCATTTGCTCAGCATTTCCATGGCTGAATAATCTCCCTTGCTCATTGTTTTATAATTCAAGACATTACACAACAGTTTTGAAGTATGCGTAGGTATTATGATTTGATCGCCTATGCCCTGGGATTTGCAAACATGCTTATTTGTATATGTGTGTACGTATGTGAGTGCATGTGCGCATTTGGGTGTGCATATGTGTATAAAAATGTGCATTTATAAATATGTGCATTGGATAACTGGCCAATGTAATACACGACGTGAGGGTAGACGCAATAAAACACTGCCCTTACTCACCACAAGGGAATTACAAGGGAGATAGAGCGATGCACACAATGCCTGAAGTTTACACTCGTGATTACAATTTTCACACATACAATAAACAAATAATGTAGAAACCATGATGCCCCTGACGATATAACAAAACGCATTAAGCTCACTCGTAATTATGGGCACCATTGTGTTGTGCTCTTCAATGCACAATCATCTTACTAATTAACTTCAATTCACAATTAACTGGAGGTGAACCGATCGAAAACTTCTGGAAGGAATTGAAATTGAAGATTCAAAAGAGAGGTCCCAATGACATCACTGAACTCAAAGAAATTTACACTGTAAAATGGAATAAGATTACACCCTAAACTTGTAACAGGCTTGTAGTGAACTACTTTCAACGTTTCGAAGCCATAGTTAATAATAAGGGCTATCCAACGAAGTATTAATGTATGTATATATTGAAATGTGTCGTAAAATTTTGTTCGCGTATTTATTATCCGTGTTCCTATACACTTTTTCTAATAAATATTTATGGGTTTTAGATATATTATTACCCTTTTTATATTATTGGTTACATATAGTCTAAATTTTGAAATTTTTGTCGGTGTAGAAATGTGGAATCTGGCGATTTAATCAACGTGTTGGGTTATTTTTCCCCCCACTGAATCTTGGGCATTACATGTAAAGTTAAGTTGGTTTTATTTTGAACAGTTCTTTCTTTTCGTCATTCGTAGTGAATTTAAGAGTGCAGTACAATAGTCATGAACGTACGTTTCCTTTTCTTGTAATATTGTTCATAATTTTTTACACCGACCAACTTTCTGTGCCAACGGCGACTCTAATATTTGACGTTCTGGAGCTATACCTAGATGGCATTAATTTAGCCACTGCGATTCTCTGTGATGCTCTTGATTTAAATAAAATAATGACGATTTCATCTATTTTGTTTTATGTTAGTTCTGAGACGTATTGTGGATTCAAAGCCAACTGTGAAGAAGTCAAATGGAAAAGTTTTCTATGAGTCAGAATTTTCAGAGAATAGAAAAAACAGAACTTGAACTTTTATTTAGCAAACAATTTTTGCAATGCAATCAATGTCAGTTTGATGGCTAGGGAAGCGATCGAGTTTTCATTGAATGCCATAACGCAACTCAAAGGAATAAGCCAAGTAAGCGATCTCGTGGGCAGGGATCAATTAGACACGAAATGTTCATTTGTTGTAGCTATCACGGAACAGGCACACTCAATTGATCCTTATGTGTGAGAACAAATTATGAGGTGAATAGTCATGGTGCGCACTCGGGTGCAAAGGGGAATAAATGAACGGCTCTAATCAGATCAATATCATCGTGCTGCGCGTATTGTATCTGAACCAACAAATTCGACATCAATCATGTTTGAAGCCCAGGCTGCTATTGCTTGCTGTCTGGTCATTACCGTAAACTGCCTCTAAAGTTGTCATAGAAATTCCTAACAGTTGCTAGATAATTTCAAAAAAGCAACATACAAAATGCCAATAACTGTAGTTCAAGTTAGCTTGATTATGGTCATCAATGAAAATACAGAAACCTTTTTCAAACCTCTATAATAAAACTCATTCAAGAATTTAGTTTGTTTACGTAAGCTCAGCAAGAATTTTAAGAAAAAGTCACCGTTTTACCGCAGCCTCGACTTTGTCCGAAGAATCAGCCGAATTTACGTACATTTCAGGCGTTCATTTCATATTTTTTGCTCTTCACAAAAGATTCGATGATGTTCAGCATGAAAAACGAATGGTAAAATGAAAGAAAACTGTGATAATAGCCACATTGTTATCGATCAGGAAGGCTATTTTCACTAAATACGAAACAAGCTCACACGTGACACTCAACGAGTGATGATTCATGAGCAATGTAGTCATTGAACGTAAGTAACAACGGTGGTGCTTTCATCATAACAAAGTTTTACATGCTCGCTCTTCTTCGTCATTTGAATCAACGACATTCATGATACATGACTAAAAGCGACAATTTCGCAGTAAAAGCAACTACTCCAACTGACGGAAACATTGCCGATGATCTTCAACAGAAACAAACGTTCTGCTTTGCGCAGTGAAATAAATGACTTGCGGTTTCAACATTTGATTAACAACAGACCCTCTTATAGCGGCAGTAAAATAAGAAAATATTATTGAATCACCTCCGCTATGCAACTTAGGTATGACTAGCAAGGGAAGAAAATAGTCGATAATTTGATCAGAATTTTTTGGTGACAAAATTACGGTACAAAACTTTGATATCAAATCAAAGAAACATATAAGATGCGGCCTTCCAATTAAGCACTAATCCAACGAAATCTGGAATATTAACTCCAGCTTGAATCCTTACCCAGTACCATACGATTAACAATCCACATAAATGGGAAAATGTAACAAACATGAGACGATGCAAACTGTTCCAGAACTTCACAGCTAGAGCTGCGATTAACGTCTTAAGGGGCTTGAACTGTCTTTCCTTGAGCACAAACGTTTGTTAGATCAACAAGATAGGCTAGCACCTTCATGGCTTTAATAGTGTTTGCTCAAAGGAGTTTTTCATTCTGTAGAATGTGTATGAAATAGAATTTCATTTCGTCTTAAAAATTACGGTACGTGGGAGTACGATGTAGAAGGCGGCTCTCTTTTACGACGGTGTAATAAAAGAATTACGCCAGCCATAAGAATTAAGTCTTGGAGCGTAGAGTCGCCTGCGCTTGTTAGCGCCGGCCATGTAAATTCGTCAGGGGTTGTAAAATCTGAACATATTAATATAAAAACGATTGCCTGCTTCGCTCGCCCCGACTAGAAACAGAGCGTGTGACCACTGGTTACGTTGGCCATGGCTGAGTTTGGTCGGGGAAAGCTAGACCCACACCAAAACTTACCCCCCTTTGCCCTAAGCCCCCCCCCTTTCCGTGGGGGAGCGCTGTTCACGACTGCGTGAGGATGATCATTAGGGCACTTAGTACCGGGATACTGGCGCGAGTGGTCGAGCACTGAGACTTAGCGCTGTGAGATTTAGAAGGTCGCGATCAGGTAGAGCTAAGGGTTTAACATCGAGCTTGTGTAGCCAAGCGGGATTGTTAGCGACTTACCTAAGTCCGATTTCGAGCGCCGTGATTGTCTATTGCGTAAAGTGTCTCGCTGACGGTTTAATTGTCCTTGGATAAAGATCAACTGGCTCAATCTCCCGGTTTCTAATTCATGGGTTTGCTTCGATTGTCAGTTAACCAATAATATAAGGCTTGGCTCCTGACGGTCTGTTAATCATCATATCCTGGTTGTCTGTGATTGTATGCGAAACAATCGTCTTGTTGCGGGCTCCCTTTGTGTCGTAACCTCTCCGACGCGTGCTTTAACCTTTCAGTATTTAACACCAAATATAATTCTCGAATCTTCACGATGCCTGATTCCCCTTCTCTCCTCTCACAATAGACTTGTCACCAATGAAACACGAGCCTAGAAACGCGGGCCCGCTACCCAAGACGTGATATATAAGTAGGGGTGATCGTAAAGGCTACCGCTTGCGCGCCAACGTCCCCAGTGTGCGTACGCATAGTCAATATAAAATTAATTCTTAAATTCGAAGCATATTGCTTCTGGTGGCAGCGGACTACCAGTCCTTAATCTTATTTTAACTTTAACGTAATGCGAATTGCGGAAATAAATCCTTTGAGTCACCGAGTAAGAAGGTCACATCAGTAAATGATAAATAGAAGCCACCAAGAGACATTATTCAGTGGTGGAAGCGTGGTGGGATCTCTGGTGGCGAGTTCATGTGCGAGTGAGAGAGAGAGTAGGAGAGAGAGAAAGAGAGAGTTGGTAGAACTGAAGAAAGAAAAGAGAAAACACGGCGGACCAGAGACAGCAAGCAGCAGCATCTTCGAGGACCCAACAATCGTGAGTGACTGCAAATTTCTTGTTTTTTTTTTTTGCTTTGTGTGTTGTGGCGCGAGCGTAGGCCTCGAACAGATCTTGTAAGCAGTAGATGCACCCATAGGCAGGAAGCGTCTTTATCTCAGAGCAACCGCAGACCAGGCCATAAAGCTTCAAGTACAAGGACTCCTTGGGCGCGAGCAAGCCAAGGAAAGTGAATTTTATTTTGCATGTGATTACTGTACATTCGTGTGTATGAGCAAAATTTATTGATGACGAGTAGAAAAATAGCACCAAGAGGTAATTCAGAATAACAGTGATTTCTTATGTCCCTCGGAAGCAAATAATTGATTTCTCGTGTTCCTGTGTTGTGGGGAATTAATTACATATTGAGTGAAAATTGCCGATTGATTAGGATTGCAAATTGTGGGAACGATTAACGTGAGCTGATTTACGCAGAATTGTGTACTTGTGGACGATACTAGCGAAATTTACTATCAAGAAGCACGGTAGCGGGAATAAAAATTTCAATAGGAAAAGTCTTGGTGTCAGAGTAAAGCAACTAATTTATTTGGAAACTATTGTACTTCACGATTTAATAAATAGCCGAGCTTCGAGTCGCACAAATGACAAAAGGTGGCGATAAATCGAACAAAGCAAGTGGCACGGCCGCAGACATGGGACTGCCAGAGGCGGGAGCAACACAATCGGTCGCAATAGGATCAGTTCTGGGGAAGCTTCAAAAATTCGATGGGAAAACCAACGTTTTAAATTTCAAAAAAAATGTTAGGAAGCGTGCCGCGCTGGAAAAATGGTCAAATGACCTGACTGCGGACATCATCAGATACCTTTGTGTAGAGACCGCTGAAAGTTTTTTGGACTCCAATCCAGAGCTAGAAGTGTGCGACTTAGAAATGCTAACTGAGCGTCTTGAGGAACGATTCGTGAAACGAATTTCAACTCCAGACGCATACGCGGTGCTGTTTGCGGTGAAAATGGACCGTGCCACGATAGATGATTATGCAGGGCGATTAGAGAGCTGCGCGGCTTCCATGTCTCATGTAATAAAAGATCTCCAAGATGAGTCTGCCCGTGACGAGCTCTTAGCCACTGTATTCATTAAAGGTCTCGACCCAGCATTAAAGAAGGCAATGGCAGCCAGTGAGCTTAGAAAGCTCGACGATTGTATCAGAATGGCATAGAGATGTGAGCGTTTGCTGGAAGATGAGAAGCCGCGTAGGCCTGTATGCGCCGTAAATGAAGTTGAGATCACTCCGTCTCGACCACGATGCTGGTCGTGCTACCAATTAGGCCACTGGTCTAGAGAATGCCCTCAAAAAGCGAGAATTCCCAGGCGAAACACATTCGCCCAAAACGCACGTCGAAATCCAATCGAGTGTTTCAGTTGTGGACAGGCAGGCCAAATAGCTAGGCAGTGTAGGACGCAATGGTCGGCACAGAGTCACGTGGAGCAGGCCGGAAATTTAGGCGGGTCACAAAGCTCGAGCCCTGCATCCCAGCGAAGCTTCAACGCTGATGAGATTCGACTGTGGCGAAATGCACAAAATCAGCCTCATAGAAAAACTAATAGCTCCTGTCGACACGCACGATGCCAAACCGATAATAACAGTGACCGTAAATGATAGGGATTGCGCAGCATTTCTGGATACAAGTTCGGTTTGTTGTTTAATTAGGCCTGACATGGCAGAGAAGTTCGTATCGGCAGGACTAGGCACAGTTAGAGTAAAAGCGACAACAATGAAATGAAGCACAGTAAGCGGTGCCGAGATAGATGTGCGAGGCAGAATTTCGTTAAGGATTAAAATAGGAGGTAACATGTATGTGCATGACGTAATTGTGGCACAAGTAGGCAACTACCCAGGAGACTTGCTCATAGGGCTAGACTTACTTAGACGCATAGGCAAGGTGACGCTTGACATGACAGACGGACATGGTAGTCGGGAGATAGTGAACGGCTATTCGTATGCATTCACGGAAGGTGAGTATGCCGGCGAGTCTATCAGCATGATTAGACAAAGGAAGATGGTAGGTATGCGCGATTCGGAGACTGCTGCGGTGCTACCGACAATGAGCAGCGACGATGGTGAGTGTGGAGTTACCGATGAGCTACCCTAGACGTAAAATCCTAGTCTAGAGCATCTGCACACGCAGCAGCGTGAGAGTCTGATTGCGCTGCCCGGTAAGTATGATGCAGCCATTTCCCAACACGAGAAAGATTTAGGAAGGTGCGATTTGCTCCCACATTGAATCGATTCCAGAAACGCGGCGCCAATTGCTACGAAACAATGGCCGCTACCGCAGGCAACCCGTGCAGCCATCGACGAACAGGTGCAGAATATGCTAGAAATGGACGTAATTGAACCCTCAGTGAGTGCTTGGTCATCTCCCGTGCTTCTTATCAAAAAGAAGGACGGTAGTCACAGTTTTTGTGTCGATTTCCGACGAATTAATGAAGTCACGCTTGCGGATAAATATCCAATGCCTAGAATAGAACAAATCCTGGAGTCCTTGGGCGGTGCGCAATACTTTTCAGCCATTGACTTAAAGTCCGGATACTGGCAAATTCCTGTTGCAGACGCCGACCGAGATAAAACAGCATTTGCTACGGGCGTCGGCTCAGTACCGTTTCAAGAGGATGCCGTTCGGCCTGACCACAGCCCCAGCTACATTTCAGCGTTTAGTCAATAGAGTTTTAGAGCCAGTAATTGGAAAGACGAGCTTCGTCTTCATCGACGACGTGGTAGTGTTTTCAAATACATTTGAAGATAACATCGCTCATTTGGAGGAGGTTCTCGCTCTCATTCAAGAATCGGGACTGAAAATTTCATTGAAAAAGTGCAGCTTTGCAAAGCCATCGATTGAGTACTTGGGACACGTTGTCTCAAAGGACGGAATCCAAGTCGACCCAAGGAAGATCAAAGCCATTCGGGAGCTGTTGTCCCCGAAGAAACCGAAAGACGTGAGGAGAATCTTAGGGATGGCAGGCTATTATCGAAGACACATCCCGAATTTCTCCGCGCGTGTCGCTCTGTTGACGGCATTGACTAAAAAGTGTGCCAAATTTGTGTGGACGGACGAGCACCAGGCCGCATTTGACGCGCTCAAAGTGGCTCTCGCGCGGAAGCGCCGGAGCTGCGCTACCCTGATTTCGAGCAACCGTTTAGGCTACACACGGACGCTAGCGACGTGGCGCTTGAAGGTGTTCTGACGCAGGAAATAGACGGCATGGATCATCCGATCGCATACTACTCACGGAAGTTCACATCTGCGGAGACCCGGTATAGCACGACAGAAAGGGAGGCTCTAGCCATTGTGGAAAACGTCCGCCATTTTGCGAGGTATCTCTACGGTCGTAAGTTCAAGATCCTGACCGATCACCAGCCCCTCCGATATTTCTTCCAGTACAAGGCGACCGTACCACGTATCGCACGCTGGGCAGTGCTACTATCTCAGTTCGAGTATGAGATCTCGTATTGACCAGGTAAAGAGAACATTATACCCGACACGCTCTCCCGAGGCGTGGCAGCCATACGCACGTCTGTGATGGAAGTGCCAGATCCGTACGATGTATTTTGCTCAGAGAAGGTGAGTATGGCGCAACGAGATTCGCCGCACTGGACCAACGTCATCGATGCATTAGAAGGTAAAGGTACGACGGTGACAAACCCGGGGCAATACAAAGATTTTGTGCTGGAAAAGGACTGTTTATTCTACCTGGAAATGGGCGAAAATGGGAATATTCGCAAGCGAGCAGTAATTCCCACATCTCTAGTAAAGCCAGCTCTAATAATATCACACGACACGCGTATTTCAGGACATTTTGGCGTTAAAAAGACTCTACATCGCACTAGCGAATTGTTCTTCTGGCCAAATATGGCCCAAGACGTGCAAGAGCATGTAAAACGTTGCGTAACGTGTCAGAAGAGAAGTCCTCACGGGGGACTTAAAGCAAAAATAGGTGAATTACCGCCAGTCACCCGACCGTTAGAAAGAGAAAAGATTGATCTAATCGGAGAGCTGACGCAGTCACAAGCGGGAAATAAATATATTCTGACAATGGTGTGCCACTTTTCGAGATATGTTCAGACATATCCCCTTAAAGATAAAAGGAGCGAAACCGTAGCGCGAGCGTTCATGGATTTCGTATGTCGATATGGGTGCCTCGAACACATCGTGTCTGATAGAGGAACCGAGTTTACTGCCCAGATTTTCCAGGAAATGTGCCACCTTTTGAAGGCCAAACTGCACATGACCACCGCATTTCATCCGGCCAGTAACGGAATGACTGACGCATTTAATAAATTGATCAAGACCGCTTTGGCGGCAACCGTAGGGAATGATTTAACATCATGGGATGAGCAACTGCCTTTCGCGACGCTAGCCCTAAATTGTTATCATGACTCAGTCAGAAACACACCGTACTATTTGTTCCATGGCCGCGACGCTCCCTTGCCGTTCTCAGACATCCTGCAGCCGAGAATTTTAAATTATGCTTCCGATGAGAATTTTCCCCACGCCGCCTTTGCAAGGTTACTAATAGCATTCCAAGGCGCGAAGTCAGCGAGCCGAGATGCTCATGACAAGAATGTGAAATATCAACGCGTGAGAGACAAGTAACTAAGAGTTGGTAACTGCGTATTTCTGCGAAATAACGTGGGACGAAATAAGGCTATGGGAAAATTTCGACCGAACTGGGTAGGTCCGTATCGAATTCAGGCGATTCCAACACTCGAGAACGTAGTTATTCGACCGATTCACGGCCGCCAACACGAGATAACGGTTCACCGAAAACGACTTAAGCCTGCGTCATTTCAGCCAGAAAACCCATTTGTAGTGCAGAGCGACAACCCCCGCAGAAATAGGAAGGTCGTTGCGAATGAAACCGGATCACCCCGTGACGAATGCGACTCTGAGAGCGACGAAAGTGAGATATACGTAGCGACGCCTGAAATTCCCCAACCCCCCACACTCCGGAAACGAGGCTTCCTTATGCTCTCAGATCAGCAGGGCCGGTGGAAGATATGGCTATCTAAGTCCTCTCACATTTAATAGGTTAAATAGCAAATAAGTTTACTAACTAAATATTGCCTTTCAGAGTAACTTAGCGACAACTACTTATAGGTATTAATAAATATTTCCTTTCAGGTGTAGCTAAAGAGATAGATGAGAAGTAGTTTCACTTTACAATTAACGAATGATAGATCCGCACGTAAGGAATTTTTCCTTGTCGGTGGGGAAGGGAGTAAAATTGGAGATTTTTATTTTTTTGTGATGGACAACTGAGGGAGAGAGATAGCGATGATGCAGTCTAACGAGTTGCACAGGCCTGCCAGGCAACGATCATTTTAAAAGTAATCTGATGACAGTTTTGTTCGTGTTTTTGCTCTCGCGCGATAAGCGAGATCGGTATCCGAGTTAGTCGTTTGCTGATAACAGCTCAAGATAGTGACTCGGAACATACAGATTGATGATTTCGACATGAATTCCTGGAAGCTGTTTAGAACTCTACCGAAACATCAGATTAATTAGGTTATTCCATTACGGACGTAGTGTGGTTGATTAGCGATATTGCTCTTTTATAATCGTACCTTGGTTTGGGATGGGAATGCTGGATGAGCTTTCACGAGAGAGACTCGAGCCACGGCTCCAGGAAACAATGGTGACCGCAGTAGGTCATAAAATTTGAGAGCGCTCTTCCTCGAGGACGTGTAATACAACCTGTAGTACGCTGTGGAGTACGGGATGTAGCCTAGACAGAGAAAAGCATACAACTGTGCGTTTATGAGTAGAAATAGGATATCTTGTTGGAGAAGACAATGAATAGCAATGGCAATAAAGGCCGAGCAGTGATAGAATGTGAAGGCTCCTGTGCTGGGAAACCAGAGGGTGAACAACGACTTGCAGTCGTCTGAGCTGAAAAATTTAATGACAATTTGTGCTAAGGTCAATTTGAAGATTTTCAGGAAGACGAGAGCTTGCGAAATGTTGGCTTGTACTTTGGGCCGAGAGGGCACCACAGCGGCAACAACGGGGCCTGACCGGAAGTGATGGTCGACGTAAGAGAGAGAGAGAGGCATTCATCGAGGTAAGATCGGGAAAAGCTCCTGAGCGGAGAAATCCGGGCGTGAACAATGGAGGCTGTCATAAATATCTGGTTGCTGATGAGCGTGGGAGCTGAGCACTGCGTGAGGTTAACTGTAAAGATTTTGTGGACGTGGTTCCAAAGGAATGTGCGAAATGCATAGCAATGCATCTCAGCTGCTTACCTATGGGAATCGTGAGAATACAGAATGCCTGAAAGTAAGTCATGTGAGACTTTGATGTTCATGAGGATACCGTGCATGCTAAGGGACGCCTTAAGTATTGCAAGAATTAATGAAATATTATGCTTGCTTCTTACGAGTTGATTAGCAAGTGCAATTGAGTAAACCAAGGCAGCTGAGAAAATAAGGATAACTTCTGAACCTTCATTCATCATTAACTATTTTAAGGACCTGCAACATGAAGTATTGTGAGAGAATCTCGACAAGAGATGAATAATAATATTGAAAGTATAGAAAGAATGTTTATGTATTAGTAGAGTGTGTGCTATCCATGTTGCAGGAGTAGGCTGTCAGTGTTGCAAGAGTGAGTGCATTAAGGCTCATCTAGGTCCGTTCAGGACTTGACGTGTTTAGGAAATCATGTAAGATTAGCACATTCATCATGTAAAGACGCTCATGAATTGATGCAAGAAAAGGAAACTTGAAAGAATAGGCACTATATTGATGTCAACTATATGTATGCAGGAAACTAATGCTTGACCTTGTGCCGTAGGAAGTGATGACGTACATGCAGAGAGGGCTGCAGGTGGACGCCGAGCGCGCTGGTGCGTCAACTGGGCGTGGCATCCCACCCCTGCGAGGTGGCCTGGTGGCTGCTAGATGGAAGTCTGGCACGCGTCTCTGACGAGACGAATTGGAACCAGACGACGAAGATCTCAGAGGCGGAAGAACTCGCCTCCCCGGTCCCGAAGGGGGGCAGCACTATTTAATGAGCACGCGCGGGCGAGGTGGTTTGAGGTCGGAGTGATTTGACGTCATTGTACAAGGTTCGCCAGTCGGTTGGAGACAGGAACCAGGGTCTAGATATTTTTTGTTGTTGTTTTTTTGGTGACATGGAGGAGGGTGTATGAAATAGAATTTCATTTCGTCTTAAAAATTACAGTACCTGGGAGTACGATGTAGAAGGCGGCTCTTTTTTACGACGGTGTAATAAAAGAATTACGCCGGCCATAAGAATTAAGTCTTGGAGCGTAGAGTCGCCTGCGCTTGTTAGCGCCGGCCATGTAAATTTGTCAGGGGTTGTAAAATCTGAACATATTAATATAAAAACGATTGCCTGCTTCGCTCGCCCCGACTAGAAACAGAGCGTGTGACCACTGGTTACGTTGGTCATGGCTGAGTTTGGTAGGGGAAAGCTAGACCCACACCAAAACCTACACCCCTTTGACCTAAAACCCCCCCTTCCTTTCCGTGGGGGAGCGCTGTTCACGACTGCGTAAGGATGATCATTAGGGCACTTAGTACCGAGACACGGGGGCGAGTGGTCGAGCATTGAGGACTTAGTACCGGGACACGGGCGCGAGTGGTCGAGCACTGAGACTTAGCGCAGTGAGATTTAGAAGGTCGCGGTCAGGTAGAGCTAAGGGTTTAACATCGAGCTTGTGAAGCCAAGCGGGATTGTTAGCGACTTATCTAAGTCCGATTTCGAGTGCCGTGATTGTCTATTGCGTAGAGTGTCTCGCTGACGGTTTAATTGTCCTTGGATAAAGATCAACTGGCTCAATCTCCCGGGTTCTAATTCATGGGTTTGCTTCGATTGTCAGTTAACCAATAATATATGGCTTGGCTCCTGACGGTCTGTTAATCATCATATCCTGGTTGTCTGTGATTGTATGCGAAACAATCGTCTTGTTGCGGGCTCCCTTCGTGTCGTAACCTCTCCGACGCGTGCTCTAGCCTTTCAGTATTTCACACCCAAAAATAATTCTCGAATCTTCACGATGCCTTATTCCACTTCTCTCCTCTCACAATAGACTTGCCACCAATGAAACACGAGCCTAGAAACTCGGGCCCGCTACCCAAGGCGTGATATATGAGTAGGGGTGTTCGTAAAGGCTACTGCTTGCGCGCCAACGTCCCCAGTGCGCGTACGCACAGTCAATATAAAATTAAATCTTAAATTCGAATCATATTGCTTCTGGTGCCAGCGGACTACCAATCCTTAATCTTATTTTAATTTTAACGTAATGCCAATTGCGGAAATAAATCCTTTGAGTCACCGAGTAAAAAGGTCACATCAGTAAATGATAAATAGAAGCCACCAAGAGACATTATTCAAATGTTCACTACGAAAAAAACTATCCTATCATGTGATCCTACTCTTGCCCTACAGAGTATTATGAAAATATGATTCGAACTCATTATTCATCCAGACTAGAAAAAACTTTGAAAATATTAAGTTTCAGAATAAATTTTCAGTATAGTTTGAAAAGTTCATTTCTATACTGCCTAACGAACTTGGCTTAAGCATGTTAAGGAAACGAAGTCGCTAGTTCGGTCACCTTACACCATCAGCTGAAGTCACAAACGGTACCGAGTCTGTCTAGGCAAAACTAGGTTAGCCAATAATTAAAGTCAGTTTAAATTATATGTATTAAGACGCTCTCCACGCATTGGGTCATACATTTACCACAAGGTAAATTTCTCATTCACGTTCCGGTATAAAAGAACATTTCATCCGTTTCTCAACCTCTTTAAAAAGGAACTGTTATCATACGAAGCGAAATGTTGTCCAATTGTATTTTTTATATTTCCTTACGAAGGATAAAAATGTAATCAAGCAGTATGGTCGCTTTCCCCATTCATCTACTTACAGCCCAACCAAACCAAACGTTAACAACCGCAGAAACGCAATGAACGTGTTAAGAGGTTGAAATCAATTACAGTCACTTGTGATTTTTCAAATTATAATTTATACACAGTAGATAGTTACATCAATATCATCATGTATGCGTTAAAAAACAAAATCATAAGGGAACCTGCGAAAAAATGCCTAAAACATCCAGTCGAAGGTTGAGTCAAATTCTAACCCAGATGACTGTTTGTATCCGACGTGTGTCTAATAAATGAAAGTCGGGGACAAAAATCTATGCTAACCACAGACATTCCACAAGTAAACGGTGAGAATTTCAAGTTCATTGAGAGCGCTGAGAAGAAACCGAGTATGGACTTGTTCTCCTTTAATACCCAGCAGGAATTAAATGATGTAGAGATGACGAGACTCAGGACGTAATGACAGATATTCCTCTTCATCATAGTGCTTATTTTCCACGTTTGAACAATTTGTTAGGCTTAAAAAGGAAAGGAAAGGCTTTAAAGCGAGGAACCGATTTAATTCAACTTTGGCAACCTCCTGATGTGCCGGTATAAGGTTAAAATCCCACCAACATCCGCGGGACACACAATTGGCAGCCCAACACAACTGGATGAAGAGAATATACAGGCTGTAAGGCGTATCGTTACCAACGTATTTACATAAGTTTACACCAGATGAAATTTGAAGATGTTCGATATATCAATTGACATTTCAAATCCCTACGCAACACACCTACGAAGCGGGCTGGCTTGGCCTCGAACCACTACGACGGTGAGTTTTAATTAAACCGCACAGCTCAGGCGACAGGGTTAATCGAACAGGTGCGGCGGACAATAATAGGGCTGGGTTAAATCGCGCAGTCTCGTGCAGACTTCTAAGCTATTCTAGAAGAAGAAAAGTTACATTAATTTGCTGAATTCAACCTCTATTACCATTAACCAGGTAAGTATTTCATATCGTTCAAGATATCGCATTTAATAACTCAATTAAGAGTTAGACTGTTGCACCAACCTTGAAACTTTAATGGGAAAATTTCAAAAGGCACATAATGAAAGGCCATTAGAGGAAAATAGAAAGCTTAAGAAGAGACCACCTAATACTTTGTCGAAATTCCAGCCATTGCTCAAAGCTGAGGTCCTTTGCTGACTTGGTAAGGCAATATTTAAAGGCCTTGGGCTGCAGTCCAATTAATCAGCCTGAGATCATTAACGCAAATAATTTACGACTAAGCGGAGCAATGGTGAGGGTTCCTCACATCTTCGGTTGTAGACGTCTTGAAAACTCTAAACCTTCGTCTACACTTCTTGTTCCGAGTCCCAAGTCACAGCAACGGATTCGGACAAGTTGACGTCGGCGGTCGCTAGCGCCTGCCACGTCAGACAGACATCAGCCGTGTCCCCGAGCTCTTCAAATGTTTACGCTCCGGTGGTCGTCGGTTAAAACTCCTCGCTACCACAGGACCTTGAGGTTCTTGGACAGCCGGCTTTATTGAGAAGAGTTCTCCTGAACATTATTTTCGAGCAGGTGAGAACCCTTTCTTGATACCATGCTCTGTTTAGCGTATTTATTATCTTTATTTAAATCGTTACCGACCCTAGTCTGGGTTAGGCAATTTATGTGACTTTGTGCCCGTTTCAATCGGGGGTTTGTGTCCACTTAGCCGGGTGGCATCACAACTTTTAAGTACTAAGGTAACATTAAGGTAATAAGAAGATAACCTCTCATTAAGAGGTTAGTAGAATTTTTAAGTTCGGCGCTTTAGGCCAATGTTAAGGTTTTAAGAACTCCATAATAGGAGAACAAGTATATTGCCAAAGTAGGGCTTAAAGCGTACTAGGCCTCTCGGTAAGAGTTATACAGGGGCTCGAAAATGCAACGATAACGTAAATTAAAGTTAACGAAAATCAAAGGGAGTGATGACTCAAAATAAAAAAGTGTCATGCCTTTCTCCGTCTTTAAGTCATTTGGGTTTTAGCCCGCCATTTTAAATAAACCGCTTCTCATTTGACTCTCCTGGAAATTTCCAGAACG
>JACJUY010006471.1:15742-50835 GCA_014220935.1 Platorchestia sp. MABIK | reverse complement strand
TTTAAAATCCAATGTATCGACGTTTCATGTTTGTACTTTATTGGAAATAAATGTTTTTTCTTTCTTTCTTTCTTTCTTGAATACCTTGTAGGAATTACTTTCACGGATCTCCGCAGGTATTGAGTTCCAAGTCTTAGTTCCAACAAAGAGGTTGCTGTGTTGCGACCGGGCCTTTGAGTATAAGGAAGCATGAATTTATCTCTATTCCGGGTTAAATGGTCGTGATGACCAGTTTGCGCAGTTAATAATTGTTTCAGGCTATTGTCGCCACAAATTGTTAATGTTTTGTAAATGAAATTACAAATGGAGATTTTGTATAGATCCGAAAGTTTGAGTTAAGTTTAAGGTTATTTACCGCTAAGAGGGCTCTTTTTGCAGGCTAAAAATCAAATTGGTTTTATTTTGGTCAGTACCGTGCCATGCTTCTATTCCGTATGGCAAGTATGGTGAAATGAGAGTTTGGTAGAGCATTTGTAAAGCTGTTTCAGGCAGGAAATTTTTAACTTTATTTAGGATTCCGATGGATTTTGATAATTTAGAACTGATTTGAGCCATGTGCCCTCTGAAGGTCAGATGTTTATCTATTATGATGCCAAGAAACTTAAATGAGTTGGTTACTTCGATTTCACCATCGCCAATTTTAATGCGTGGGAGAGATATATTTTTCTTATATGACAATGTAATATATTTTGTTTTATCGATATTAAGGCTTATTTTATTAGCTTTTAGCCACATTGAAACCTTATGGAGTTCATTATTTATACTTTCCGCAATCACAGCGGGATTTTGGTTCGGCAGGATTGCAGAAAGCGTACTGTCATCGGCAAAAAGTATGAATTTGAAAAATGATGTAGATTTAATAATGTCATTAACAAAAATCAGAAATAGGAGAGGCCCAAGAACAGATCCTTGTGGAACTCCATGGCTAATTGTCTGTGGGTCTGATTTTGCGTCGTCAATGACAACGTATTGCTTCCGATTTGCTAGGTATGATCTGAACCAATCATGGGCAACCCCTCGTTTGCCATAACAGTTTAGTTCCGAGAGCAATACGTTGTGGTCCACACAGTCGAATGCTTTTCGCAAGTCAAGAAATACGGAGAAAACAAGCTTTCCTTTATCTACATTAGAGTAGAGGTATTGTAAATGGTTTAATACAGCTTGTGTCGTCGATTTTTTTGAACGAAAACCGTATTGTTTGTCATAGAGAAAAGATTTCTGTTCAAAATACGAATACACTTTTTTGTACACAATTTTTTCGAAAATTTAGCTAATGATTGGTAGTACAGAGATAGGTCTATAATTATTAATGCAATTTTTATCACCATTTTTAAAAATAGGGGTCACTCTGGCAATTTTGCGAGAGTTGGGGAAGATACCTTGGACTAGTGATTGGTTGATAATATTAGATATGCACGGTGCTATTTTATCAGCTATAGCCTTAAGAACTTTAGTCGAGAATGTTTTTAATCCACTGGATTTATTTTTCAAGTTGTTTATGCATGTAATTACATCTGCGGGATTAGTTGGCGTGAAAAAGAAAGAATTGTGTTCACGGACACGGTCCATGTAATGCAAGTGGTCTGTAGGTTCACTAACGACACTATCGGCTATTTGTTTCCCTATGTTTACAAAAAAGTTATTAAACACTGTTGCAATATGTTTTTTCTCGTGATAGTTTACATTTTCGTGAACGATAGACTCAATTGTTTTTGTGGAATTAGTATTCGGTTTATTGCATGAATTAAGCAGGTGCCAAATTTTTTTAATATCAGTTTTGTATTCAGTAAATTTGCGCGTAAAATAGTTTTGTTTCGATGTTCGTATTTGATTTGTCACATGATTCCTGAATCTGTTAAACGTAACTCTAGATATTCGTCGGTTAGAAACAGAAATAAGGTTAGAAACAGTTGATAGTGCATTAGTGCATTCACCTTCAGAGAATGGAAGGAGCTACCGATGAAAACTCAAACCTCGTAAATTTTTGCCAAGCCACGGTACGCAGTTGAACAATTTCAAAATCAAGGATAAACCTCCAAAGATCACTGCTGGCGTCCGTTGGCGAGCGTTTAGATGATGACCTGGAATTGTACGGTGCTGATTGGTGCATTCAGCAGCACGCTGCGTACCAAAACAAGCGCTTTAGATGAACATTTCGCTCTGGAGTATGTAACCTGAAGAACTTCCCGGTGTCCATGACCTTAATTTTTGTGTTTATGCTGTCTTGTGCAGAAAGTTTCCTTCAAAGCCGTACTTCAAAGGTGTCGACTAAGTAATGCTCAAATTTCACGTTTTATGTAGAAAGAAAAAGAAAAAAAACTTTTGTTTCTGATAAAGTTGATACAAAAGTCATCATTGATTTTTAAAAGTCTTCAAATAGAGATCCTTAGACTGTTAACATATGTACATGATTAGCATAATACCCATGTTAAATGTTGAATACCGATGTTGTAAAATATGAAACTATATTTTCATGGTCAAGATATTCTAAATTTGATAAGGTTTTAAAATTCAACTCACAAAATATATAATAACATTCTCACAATGGTGAAAAACGCTATAGATAGTCTCCATTTACATAGAAAAATGAGCAAGGTTTATGAGACTTCAGGGAATAATGTTGAAAGCATTATTTGTAGAAGTAAATAATTGTGTCTTAAATACTAGCAGGTCAACATAGAAAAAGTTCTTAAGGTCTGTGTTGCCCCAGCAACTGCAGTCAGTTGCTACTAGAGGCACCCGTCGCTGCTTCTGGGAGCAATTGGTTGCCCCGTGTAATAGGGGCCAACTAATACCAAGTGTGAAAATTTTCCCGCACAGACACTTATGCAGGTCAACTCGACCTTTAATTGGGCTATATCACATTACTTCGCTGTCATTCCACAGCTTCTCAACAGGCGTCAATAGCTTTTGGTTGTCGTGGGTTGCCTGGCTCGCGATCACGGACGCCTGGTCTTGCAGTGCACGCTCCTTCTCCAGAGCAACTTTGATCGAGCTGC
Organism: Platorchestia sp. MABIK; assembly: GCA_014220935.1. NCBI lineage: Eukaryota > Metazoa > Arthropoda > Malacostraca > Amphipoda > Talitridae > Platorchestia > Platorchestia sp. MABIK. Next base: position 47,836 of record JACJUY010006471.1, on the reverse strand, counting down.
GTCAGTCGCAGTTGCTGCGGACTACCTATATATGACGGTGGTGATGTGTGCTGCTGGCGCCGTGTCGGCCTGCAAGGCCGGTTTGCATGTGGTTTTCAACTTCCATCTTCTTATTCACTTTATTTCTGCTTCTTTTTTTGTTTTTTTCCTTTTCATGAACTTAGAGATTGGTCTTTACGGCGTTAGCCATTTAAACCAAAGTCGACAATTCTTATACTTATGTGGTGAAAGCCACACATTTCGAAGACTCTAAAATTACTAATCCTTAACGTTAAAACAATTTACTCTTTTCGAGCAATTTCAAACTCTATCCATTCTGACATCTCTTCTCGAGAACTGACCAAAGCGCTACTTTGTAGCACCATTTATTTTGGGTGAGACTGAGTACTCTAGTGCTAAAATCGTGAATTAATTCCGTTTGACCTCAATTGAATAATTAATAGCTCACATTCTTTGAACTTCATTTCATTCGTGAGTTTTACAAATCCTTTTCTGTTCTGCTTGCAGTAAACCTGTTATATTAGTTAGTTAGTTATACCTAGTTATTCTTAGTTGTTGTCTTGGCCGTGCCGTCACCCGTAGCCTGTCCAGTGCCCTGCACTTCCGTAGGCCGTCTTTGCGAAGGCATGGTGTGTGCAAGGTAGATGCTTGAGGTGCACAGGCTTCCTTTCGCTAGTAATTTTCCAATTTTTACAGTGTTAAGCATAACGTCTTTGTTACTTTGAACGCCTAGTGTTTAGCCGTCATGGAATTAGTTTTCCTCGCTTATCCTTTCAGTTATTTTAATGCAGGTATTTTGATCTTTTCGTTAGATGTTGGGACCCTACTGTGCGGGTCGCCGCGCTTACTGAGAGCTGCTGACGACACTTGTTGCCCAGCTCGTTTTCTTATTTTCCACCATAACGCAAACACTGCAACTATTGTCAGCGGGAACTTTAGGTTGGTCATTGCCTCGTACGCTATTTTTCATGTCAGTTCACAATGCTGTGAGAGCATTACGAAATTGGATGTAACCCTTTATTTATCTGGGCGGGTATTTTTTGTTCGCTGGGCACAGTGCGTTCAATTAATGAGTAATTAGTAAAATAGTCGATGACCAATTTGACTACTGAAAATTGTCTGAAAACTCGGAGCTTCAGTGCCACTGAATGGTTTGCTGAACTCAAATTCGTCATCTCTCGCTCGGGGAGAAGGTCTTGTGTTTGTCGCCAAAAGTTAGATTTCGGTCGTTACATTCTGACGATTGTAACTGTGCTTCATGCGAGATGCTAGAGTTTAAGTAATTGACGCGCTGCTGATGTTTTGCCTCTTAAGGCCGTGATTATTCAGTTTGGTAATGAGCGTTGCTGTAGTGTTCCTAGAAGGAACTTCGATTCCTTGAGAATTAGTAAATGAACTGGCATGTACCATTTGATTTACCTGTGTGGAGATCAGCGTGCCAGGACCTTAATTAAATTAGGATCTTGAAATTGCGGATAAAGAAAATAATACGCACAAGTAACTAGCTAAGAAAACATATTTTAGTACAACACAAATCTATGATATTTTCTATTTTCTTCATACTTAATGCTGGCACACGAGTCAGAAAAAATGAAAGGATTGTCGAACGATGCCAACTAAAACATTTCACAGCACGAATGAAACTATTGAATAAATATTTACGCTGATGAACTAATATCTCCTGGTCATTTCCAAGAAGGAAGAAAGAAAGAAAAAAGATTATTTCGAGATAAAGTGAGAGCATGAATTAGGTACACCAGTAATTTTTGAACAATTCTCACTACAGAGGTCCAGAAGTCGGGGACTGGCACCATCACAGGTATTACAACCAGGGTTGCGGAGTCGGAGTCGGAGTCGCATTTCTGAATGTGATGGAGTCGGAGTCGGAGTCGGAGTCGTTCATTCGGATGTGGTGGAGTCGAGGTTGGAGTCGCTATTTTTTGGCGTCTTCGTTTCTAATTTTTGCAAAAATAATTCATAATTGTTTAAAAACGGATGTAAATAAAACAGAGTTAAAATACTTTACTGAAAAGCTACAAAAAACGCAATGTGTATTGATTATTTTATTCGAGGTTCGGAACAGAGTATTTATACCTATCACTTAAAACGATCAATATTCATTGATATCAATGGTCATTGTGGGTTCGCACACAGATGTATGTGATACTCACGATTGTGAGGTATAATTTTCGTACTGGAGCAATAATGCATATATTACAGTGAAAAAGCCGGAATTAATAATTGAAAGCAACGCAAATTCATTCTGTTTGTTTCTGTTTCTCTCATTCCCCCTTTAATTAATACATAGGATCTAGAAACTAGCAGTTAATGTGTAACAAGTTACTTGCAGAACAGCTCAGCTGATGTACCACATTGTACTCACATAAAGAGTGGTAACTCTGTACGCTCTTACTGTGTCTATATTCTATTCCAGGGGTTACTTAAAACAATTTTTGCTAGTCTTTCTTTTGATGTTGCTTTGGTGTATTGATTGATAATGACTAGTTTTTGCAGTAACCAAAAGTTGTGTTGTGATCATAAATATTACTTGTCTTTAGGTTATGATATATTGATAATGACTAGTCTGCCAAAAATCTGAAGTAGTCAAATCTATAGTCTGATACATAAAGAGTTCTAGTTTTCAGGTTACGTATTGGCTATTGATAATAAAAATTCAATTATCTTATTTTCATGTTAACAACTGTTATATTAGTTAATTTTTCAGCTTTTTGTAGTACCTATGTACTTCAATTTTTTTTTGTCTACTTCCTTGTCTTTAGGTCAAGTTAGCATGCATTAATAATGAAAATTTCTGCTCATTTCTAAAGTTGTTCCTTGAAATTTGTCTGGTTCTTCAAGAGTTATGTTGTATTTTATCATTTTATATTCATGTTTAATGTTTATCTTATGATCACTCCCAAGTTTCTAAGTAAGCATCCGCTGAAATGGAAATTTTCATAATTATGTTTTCACAATTTTAAAAACTGAAATAGTGTCTGTTTCTCAGCATTGAATAATTAATGACTTTTTCTTAAGAAAGTTTTGGAAATTTTGTAAGGTAATCAAAATCGGTATTGGGACACTTGAGAAAATAGTATACAATGTGAAAGAGCTGCAATGAAAATGATATCGCAACACTAGCAAATATTTCACTTAGTTACACACATATTGTAACTGAAAGCAATGCATTACCTCTGCTGCAATGATTGTTGCATTTATGCGATCTTACAAATTTTCTTGCTGAAAACGTTCTAAAAAGCATCAAAAATACAAAATGAAAAGAACATGGGCGTTTATTAAAATAAGAAAGTGTCAAATACATGGTAAAAAGTCAAACGAGAATAAAGAACAGTATCATACTACACAAAGAGAAGCTAAGAGTGGCTTTTATTCGTAAACAAAACGTTCCGAAAATGTCAGGCCCCTGCGAAGAAAGCAGAACAACTTTTGCGTATCATAACCGAGATATAACATAGTGTTGAGCAATAATATGTCACCTTTTCTGCATTGTTACCCTGCATAGTGTAGATACAGAGAAGAAAAGGCGGTGTGCAAATCTTGCCTACCTTATCTACATGTATCGATGATATAGCATAATTTTGGGGATTTTGAGCATAGGAATTGAATTAACTATTGTAGTTTCGTTGACTAAAATTAAATCCGCATTGATGCGTCTGATTCTTAAAATGAAAAGTAAGGCGAAAATCGCTGTACGAATAGTCATTTTATTAATACAAATAGAATAGTCTAAATGAATAAAAGTGAACGTTTCGAACTGAACAGTTCATCCTCAGCAAAAGAAAAAGAATTCTGCGAAAAAACAAAACGAATATGAGTAAATTAAAACTACACTATACAAAAGAATAATACAACAAAGACAGAAAATAGTGGATCTAAAAACTAAAATAAAAACTTAAACAACTAAAAACCTAAACAAATGATCATGTACATGATCATTTGTTTAGGTTTTTAGTTGTTTAAGTTTTTATTTTTTTAGGATCATGTACAAATGATCATGTACATGATCATTTGTTTAGGTTTTTAGTTGTTTAAGTTTTTATTTTAGTTTTTAGATCCACTATTTTCTGTCTTTGTTGTATTATTCTTTTGTATAGTGTAGTTTTAATTTACTCATATTCGTTTTGTTTTTTCGCAGAATTATTTTTCTTTTGCTGAGGATGAACTGTTCAGTTCGAACTGTTCAATTTTATTCATTTAGACTATTCTATTTGTATTTATAAAATGACTATTCGTACAGCGATTTTCGCCTTACTTTTCATTTTAGTTTCGTTGAATCGGAGCATACTTAGGAATAGAAAAAACTGTTGATACTTATCCATGCTTATAAGGGGATGCACTGCCTACTTTGCCTGCTCAGAAGACACCTGTCAGTAGTATATATATAATAGTGTAAACAACCTGTCATAATTGACGGGATTCGATATTGTCGTTTAAAGAAATCTTCCAGATGTGGATCACAAATGAATAAATCCATCCAAATAATAGCCACGATTAAAATATTCTTGTGCTTGTGCACTGGTGAAACTCGTATCACAGATACGATCATTAAGCATCCTTTCAGAGCGTGAAAGGGACAGACCAACCAACTGAGACGGACCAACCAATTTTATTTGTTCAGTACTGAATTGAACATTGTAATAACATAGAAGTTATGCACAGGAAGTACCCAAATCTATTCATTCATTTACTTGTTTAAGGAGAAATTGACATTTTATTTGATAAGAATAATCAACACTATATCGGGTGTTTTTTTTGTGCGGACAAATTTCAATCATAGGAACAAAAACTCAAAATAAATCGATTTTCACGAATGATAGAATACCGAAACGCCTTAGTTTTCGAGTTATAATTACTTAAAGAAACTTTAAAACTCAAAGTAGGAGATCTCGTTCGCGCCAATGTTAACGCGTCCTGATAGTTCCGACCAAAGGAGTTTTTTGTTATTTTTACGATAAAACATGCAAGCGTTTTACAATTACGAAAAACTTGCATTTTAAACGCTCGTTAGGAAATAAACACTAAATCATCACTGATAAACGTTAGTAGCTATTTCATTAAATTAATAAAACGTGCAAACATAATTCAACGCTTAATAGCTTGAAACTGCAGATACTTTTCTTAACCGTAAAATGCTTGCAGTTCTCATTGTAAAAATATAAAAAACCTGTTTTAGTGGGGTAGGAACTTCAAGACTTCACCTTTACCTTTTTCACTTTTTCACCCATCAAGACTTCACCTTTTTCACTTCAAATTAATCTAAGTCAAGGTCAATTTAATCCAAGTCAAGATCAATTTGATCCAAGTTAAATTTAAATTAAAGCAATCCTAAGTTGAGTTAAGAATTGACGTAATCACTCGTTACTTTGAGTGTTTTTTGTATAAAATATGCCTTTACTTTATGTAATGGTCAAGACAATCGTTTTTCCTTTCAGCAAGGAATACATAAAATTTCCGCCGGTGTCCGGTGTTGCAATCTAAAGAAAATAAAGAGAAAGAAAAAAAAAGAAAAAACAGTTTATTTCCAATAGAGATGGTACAAAATTACCATCATTGGTTTTTAAAATATCTTAAAGTTAACACACTTAAATGATACACACACACGAGTGTTGTAATACCCATGTCACTAGTCGAAAAATGATTGAGGGCAATTTACTCCTAATCTTGCTTAAACTACATTTGATGATACATGTAATGATAATTATAAGAGATAACATAACTTCATGACTTTTGACACTTTACATATACATGACATAAAAAACTACTGTTACGACATGACAAGCTTTCGTAAAATGTGCTAAGTATCCAGCATCAGGAGGCAGAGTGTGATTCAGATCTTTGAGCGGCGTAAAAGACACAAGTCAATTATAAAAACTTGTGATTATACTACTCGCTAAAGTTCTTTTGATATTCTACATTTATGGCAGTTTTTATCCATTCAAATTTTTATGTTCAAAAGGTAATTTTATGTTACACACATACATAGTAGGATCGAGGAATTATTTACACTCAAATAGAGATTTATGTGCGTGAAATTTCACTTTATCACATGTATCAAATCATATATACATGCTACTAAGTAAGATTATCATTGGACGATTTGAAGATTTATTCCATAAAAAAATATAACAACAAAGTCCTTTTTCGCTCGTCCAAACGATTTTCGTAAAAAGAAGTTACAATTTATCTCATCGACAGAGGTGATAAATAACAGAGACATAAATAATATATTTGCCTTGGCCTATTAATTTGAAGAGATGGCAACATTTTTATTGCTAATGCAGGAATGTATCTGTGTAATGTATTCCTATCATCTGTATTCAAACGGAATCGTACATCAGTACTCAGTGAATCGCGTTTGTATATTTCTCTTGAACATTAAATCCACATAACGTCCAATAGTTCTCTTTTGTATTCGCATGCATTTGATTTCACACATGTGATAAAATGAAATTTCAAATAAGGAAATCTCTAAATGAGAGTGGAAACATCCCCGATGCTGGTGAGTGTAACATAAAATTACACTTTGAACAAAAATATTTGAATGGATGCATACTAACATTAATGCAGAATTTAACATAACTTCAATGAGTAGTACAATACAAAGTGAACTGGCTATGTTATATATTTGAATGGAATCTTTTACGCCGCTCAAAGATCTGAATTACACTCAGCCTCCTGATGCTGGATACTTAGCACATTTTACGACAGCTTGTCTTTAAATTGCAACACAGGCGAAAGTTTTGTGTATTCCTTGCTACATACCTACATATACCAGGCCTCTCCTCCCTATGGAGAGGTAGCCGACAGCAGGCCACAATCAACACCCTTAGTCACTAGGATGCGAGAGAGGCAGCACTGGCCGCACCAGAACTGCCAGGATCAGCAGCAGCCCAGCACAACCACCTTCCACAGTCAGGCCCGACAGCCATAGCTGGTTTACCCCGACCGCTTCATTGAGTGCAGCCCCTCCCCCCGCACAGGACAGGTCAACCTCATCACACGCGGGCAAGCTCCCAGTACAGCGTCAAAAATAAAATTACCTTCTTATGCACTGCCCCCACTCCTGTCCGCAGTCAGCCCTCTCGCCTCATCCACAGTCAGACCCCATTCATACAAAGCACGTTTCACCCCATCCATCCAACACATCAGTGGTCTACCTCGCACTCTAATACCACTCACTTCCGACATATAAATCTTTTTCACCAGTCGCTCAACATTCATTCTTTCAACGTGCCCAAACCATCTAAGCACTCTTTCATCCACTCGCCTGTATTCCTTGCCAAAAAGAAAAAAGGATTGTCTTTCTCATCACATCCCAAAGAAACATTTAATGCAAAAAACGCTCTTATTAATGAGTGATTGTGTCAATTCTTAACTCAACTTAAAATTGGATTAATTTGAATATGATTTGGATCAAATTGAACTTGACTGAGAATAATTTGAACTTGATTTTTATTAATTCGAACTTGACTTGGATTAAAATGAACTTGACTTGGATTAATTTGAAGTGAAAAAGCTAGCGCTAACATTGTCACGCACGTGGTATCATACTTCAGGTTTCAAGTTTTCTTTAAGTCCTCACAACTCTAAAACTAAGGAGTTTTGGGCATTTAATCATTCATGAAAATTGATTTATTTTGAGTTTTCGACCTACGGTGGAAATTTGTCCACACAAAAAAACTATATATATATTGAAATGCTAGGTGTCTCCACCAATTTATAAATAAGTATTTGTTTTTGTATATAATTTCCCCTGTGTTAATACAATGGGAATTAGCTTGATTGGATGGTATCATAAATACCATTCAAATGATGTGAAAAACCTAACATCAGCTTTTGTTTATAAGTAAAAAAATTTGCTTGAAAATTTAATCTATTGTTGAAAAAATGTAGCTTTTCGTGGAAAAAAGGTATGAAAAATTTGTTGAAAACTTTTTTGCTAATAATAATTTGAAATAAAATACGCAGTTGTTGCTTGCTTGGTTGGTGTGTACGTCGGTGACGTTCATAAGGATGCTAATTGACTGTATCAGTGATAAGAGTTTCACCAGTGAACAAGTACAAAAACATTTTAATCACGGGTACTATTAGGGTGGATCAATTTGTGTATCATCTATATCTTGAAACTTTTTTAAAGAAAACTATCGAATCCTGTCTTTTTGAAAAATAATGTACACCAGTAGATATATATGAGTAAATCTTGATTTTTAAGATTCTATTGCCAATTTAAAGTCGTTCGTAAATAAAGATCATAATAACCACATGTACAGGTTGCAACACCTGCAAGCAGTAATATTCATCTTATAAATTGCGAATAGGTGGAGTTGGAGTCACAAAATTGTGATTAGGTGGAGTCGGTGTTGGAGTCGCAAAATTTTAGAAAGGTGGAGCCGGAGTCGGAGTCGGAGTCGCAAAATTCTGGAAAGGTGGAGTCGGAGTCGAAAAAATCTGGAAAGGTGGAGTCGGAGTCGGAGTCGCAAAATTTTGAAAAGGCGGAGTCGGAGTCGGAGTCGTAAATTTATTCCTCCGACTCCGCAACCCTGATTACAACAGCCCTGTCACGTCATTGGTTAAATAAAATATTGAGGGAAAATTATGAAAAGAACTTCATCGGTCAATGTACCCGACGTTTAGAAACTCAGAAGTACTGTTTTTAAAAGGAAAGGCGGCGAACACTGATAAAATCTCCTTGGGAAATACAGTCTCAAATTAAATTGACACGCGAGCTAAGCGATTCTGCGATAGTAACTTAGCTGTGTTACTTAAAGTGGGGTTAGAGAAAGCAGTATAGTCTAAACACATCCTTCATTTAAAGTTAACAATTCTTGTTTTATTTTTGATGTATTTGCAAACATTGACGCATAGCTTAACGATAGGAATTAAAACGAAGCGTTGTGCAAAGTAACGTAACAAGTTGATCGTTAATTGGAAAATACGGTTTTTCGAGCAGGAATGAAAGTCACTTGTTTAGCAGTTTTACTAGCAATGCAGTGCGTTTTACAAGAGATCACATCACAATCACGTTCAACTAAAACCTTGGATGAAAATTAAGGTAATTCAGATTAATAAGAAATTATGTCGTTGCTAGTGTTTTAGAATTCATCACAACGCAGAGTTATTGTTGAGACACAGAATGACGCACTGCTTTGGTGATGAGTTCTTTCAATACTTGAGGGATTTTTATTTTTTGTTGATGATTGTTTCACAGTGAGGCACCTGATATTGACGGATCTTTTTGCCCGATATTAGTCTAGAAGGTTGATGGTTCAAAGTTTATAATTAAGTGATCTAACGAATGTACTTGTGTCATTAGTGTTTCTTTTTCAGAGCCCAGCGTTGCCGTTGCAGAGAGACTCCACTCACGAGTGCACAGAAGAAGTAATATTTACTCATTTCATCTTGCGAATGGCTTCAAACTTCCAAAAAAAGGTCACCAGAGTACTACTTGAGTGTTTTCAATCAAATCTCCGATGAATAAATCTTCATAAACTTACTCATGAAAATGAATGAACGAAAATGCGTGAATGAAAGCGGGGAAAGAAACAGTGCAAGTTGTGCAACAGGAAGTGAAAGATAAATCGAGCAAAAAATTTCCAGTCTTTACTTGAATGTAAATTTAATGCTAAAATCGGTAAGGGACACCAAATGCTTTAGTTTTCCTGAAGAACTGTAAAGCTGTGAACTTTATCATATTAGTTTTTGGACTTTATGTTCGGTGATATTTGGAAACTGAAACTCGTTTCTCATTTGCTACGAGTGTTTGACAGTGTTGATCGATTGCAGCGTGAAGACAGATTTGCATCCGTCTCAAATAGTGTACTATCTGCTCCACTATACTCGTGCTTCGAAACGGAAGTTAAGAAGTATTTACTTCCTTCCAAAATCTGATACATGAATTCGTTGTCTGGCTTTTTATTCGTAGGGAAAAGCAAGTTTCTTGAAAGTTCAGATGTTATTCGATTTAAATTATTTCCAAAGACAAAGTGAAGTCCCGCTTCTCAATTCAACGACTGAATACAACTTATGTTAAGTTTCTCATGAGACTTTTTTCAAGCCTGTAAAAACTTTCAAAAGTTTCCCTGAAGACCTCACACCCATTCGTATTACACTGATTTTTTGTGCGCGCTTCTGATTCTTTTCATTAAATTATTTGAAACCCGCAACCCTATTTTCCTTTCATTTCATTCCGTACATTTTTTTGTACTATTCTCCATACCGTTGTTATGCACACTGATTAACTTACGAATTTGTATTGTTATTCTTGTTCGGAAGTTTTTATATAATTTTAATTCAATAAGTCATTACTAAATTATCCTATTATTACTGCAACAAGGTAGGGCAAGATTCAAATACACTTTTTCTATTTACCCTTGTGAGTTCTGTTCGCTTAATGGAAATTTTTCCCTGTGGAAGTCGTCAAAATTTGCGAAAGTCGGGTACAAACGTTTCAGACACACAATTCTCACTTTTGTTTAGGAGCTAACAATAAAAAAAATGAAAGTTATACTACATGACTTTCTCAAAATTTCCGCAACGATAAATCTTTTTGCAAAATCTCAGCGCAATTTACTTGAATTTGTTGCCGACCAGTATCGCTCAATAGCCGATAAATTTCCTGACATCGAAAAATGTTTACCAGTGCCCAATATTTTCAGATATACTTCTGAAACAGTTTCTAGGCTGCAGATGTAACCTTTCTTCTCGCAGAATTTCATCGCTCTCTTTAAATCACAGGTTTCTAGGTAGCAATACCGGTCTAGTTTCTTTTACCTTCCATTCTTGCTTACGACGGTAAGTCTATCGGCAGCAGCAAAAAGACCAACTATTTTCTGGAAGCTTGTCTTTCTCTCCCAGCAACTTTTCAAAGACCTACTTCCACGATAAACTCGGACTACGAGACAGCGACACTCGTAACGGACACAAAGCAATCGCTCCCAGCAGCTTCATAGAGATGGAATCACAACGCCTGCTGCCTGGCCTATTTTTCCTACTCACTCTTCTGTCGTCTGGGTGAGTACTCTTCATTGTTCAAGTAAATGAAGAAGGTTCGTTCAAAGGCGATTGATGTTTTATTTTCACTCAAATTTTCTTTTACATCGTGTGTTTCAGTTTGCATGATTTTTGCTTACTTGATTTAGTCAATGTGAATGTTTTCATCCTCCGACAGTTTTCTGAGTAATCATCTTGGGTTGGAAGCAATAATTATTGCTATGCCCCGTCTCACATCTGTGATCAATGGTCACCTGGTAACTGCTAGTTGGGAATATTTTTCGTATCCTGCTCAATTTTACTATGCTTTACTTGATAAATTTCGGTAAATAATCTAATGATGACCACAGAATTTTCGTCAGTTGCGATAGTTTTTGCCTATTAGTATCATCACATCATGGATAGTATGGACGTAGAAGTGAGGCATCGAGTGAGTGAAGGCTGTAAGACATTGGGTGCAATGAGGAAAGTTTTTGAATGTAGGAGTTTGAGTTCGAATGCTAAGAGGGGACTGTATGAAAGCTTGATCGTGCCAGTTTTGTTGCATGGAGCAGAGTCCTGGGGTTTGAGAGTAGCTGAGAGGAGGAAGTTGGATGTGTATGAGATGAAGTGTTTGAGGAGCATGTATGGAGTAACAAGAAGAGATAGGATCAGGAATGAGTTGGTTAAGGGGCAGACGGGGGTTATCAAAAAATTGAGCAGGCGAGTGGATGAAAGAGTGCTTGGATGGCTTGGACATGTTGAAAGACTGAATGTTGAGCGGCTGGTGAAAAAGATTTATACGTCGGAAGTGTGTGGTATTAGAGCGCGAGGTAGACCACAGATGAGTTGGATGGATAGGGTGAAACGTGCTTTGTATGAGAGGGGTCTGACTGTGGACGTGGCGAGAGGGATGACTGCGTATAGAAGTGAGTGGTGGCAGTGCATAAGAAAACAATTTTATTTTTGACGCTGTACTGGAGGCCTACCCGTGTGTGATGGGGTTGACCTGTCCTGTGCAGGGGGAGGGGCTGCATTCAATGAAGTGGTCGGGGTAAACCAGCCATGGCTGTCGGGCCTGACTGTGGAAGGTGGTTGTGCTGGGCTGCTGCTGATCCTGGCAGTTCTGGTGCGGCCAGTGCTGCCTCTCTCACCTCCTAGTGACTAAGGGTGATGATTGTGGCCTGCTGTCGGCTACCCTCCCATAGGGAGGAGAGGCCTGGTATATGTATGTATGTATGTAGTATCATCGCATGCTCATTATTTAGACATAGACAATCGGAGTTGTCGGAAATCCTAAGGTTGCCATTAGATAATATATGATAAATGATTAAGTTCGACACAAAAAAATTAAGCAGTATGCAAAAAATATGCCTCCGACTAACAATTGCTCGATGATCATCGATTACAGATGCGAGATGGAGATTACTTATTTACATATACATGCCTATCAATGTATTTTTATTAGAAGTAGGCGTCAATAGTTTGTAAATAAGACTTATGCCATTCTGTTACTTTGAAGGCCTCCTAACATTTAATACATTAATTTCAAACCATATTTTAAGGTTATTAAATCCCATTTGAAGGCTTTAGACGTGAAGAACGTACCTTACCTAAGGTCAAATGCTTGTGTAAATATTATTGCTTTATACGCTTCTCATTATAATAAATGTTTGGTGTCAATGGGGCTAAAAATCTCACTCTGTTCATAAAACATGAAGTGAATCAGTGTTCTCAATTTACGGCTCTCTGAACCGTAGTAGATTAAAATGCTCTTATGTAATTTGCTCGAATTTCTTTGCTAGCTCATTTTTCGGGTCTGATTATAATTAACGATTCACGAAAGGGAAATGTGGAAAAATTTGACTCAATGATCAAAAATGCTGCAAAAACCATTTAAAATTAAATTGGTAAATGCTAACTGAATGGAATCATTTTAAAATTAATATGAGAACGCATAACGTGAGTATATGAATATTATCGCTGTTTTTAAGCCTGCAAATGCATTTTGATCCTGGATTTATATCAAAGAACAGTACCCTCAGGCTGCCGGTCACAAAAGTTTCCTGGGAAACCAAGTTGGTCAAGAAAAACATTTCTGCATTCATCCCCTTGCTTGTACCTCGACCAGGCTGTGAATGCTCGACTAAGTTCTGGCTGGTGGGTATTTTTTCTTCAAGTTTCCACAAAGCGAAATGCTGCGCGATTGGTTCCTTGCGAAGGGTTCCGAAGATCGCGCGATTTCCAGAAATGAGGAGATTCCGGGAAATATTGCCTGCCTAAACATTGCTGCCATTCTGCAGCGGACTTTATGCAGAGGTCTTCTTCACTGCTGGGGTCTCCTCAGGACACCGCGGTTATGTGCGCCAGTCTAGCTAACTTCCGTGTGGTCGTTTTAAGAGATGGAGGTTCTCCGTATGAAAAGGTTTTTCCAGATTTTTAATTATGAGATTGAATTGAATTTTTTGTGATCTTTACAGAGGGCTGCTGTTCTGCGGACAACGGTTTAGTTATTTAATATAAATTATTAGTTTCGATGACTTGCTTTCCAGTAGCGATATTTTATATCCAGTCGAATTTATTTTGAAATCATGGGTCAATTACTAAACTGTTTTCCAGATTTATTTTATGCTTCGTTCAGTAATATGGGATTCTACGTATTTACTCCGTGATCGGTTCGTAGGAGTTTAATCAGCAATCCTTGTTCATTAGGTTGCGGTGCAGTGAACTTGAGCTTCTTGAAAAACTTTTTATAGTAACCCCTCGTGTAATAATTAACGCTGCGCTCAACCACCCAATTCACCATGCCGCCCACACCACAAAATGGAGCATGTCTGGAGTTGTACAAACCGCCGTACGCAAGCGCAAAATTTATCAAGTTCTGAAAGATATTAGCCGAAAAATTAACAAGTGAAGGATTTAAGCATGCTGTTCATAAATTCTGTATCTGCGTTATTTTTCAGCCGCCGAAACTCGTATAGTCGGATGAGACCCGTGCTGCAATGAAAAAGAAAAGTTCCACTGAAATGATGTGATGTGATTACGCTAGGCTTGGACTACGCACTTACGGCAAAGTTATGTCACTTAATTTAATGACCTCGGAAAAAGCTCATGTTTAACAAGAACCTTTGGAGCGTTTCAAAAACTTTACTCTTTCATTTGAAACCTTTAAAACTGTCATGTTATTCTGAAAGCTAGAATATTTTATTACCTATAAATCGCAATATCTAATGTCATTAATGAGTGCCTTGCAAGCCAATAAAAGACGTCGGCAGTGAAATAATGTATTGAAGCTGCAGTCTGAGTGTAGCTAGAGACATTTTGGAAATTAGGAGCGAAAAAACTCAAAGATTCTGTTCAATTTTCGTCGAAACGCAGTCCGTCGCACAATTTTCCCAAGAGTCATCTTCCTTAGCCTTACATTCGTATTGATTTTGACTGAGATTGACCTTCAGTGAAAACATAACTATGAAATAAAGTAGCTTCGGAATTGTGGTTATCTATGAAAAGAGGAAATTTATCATCGTAAAGAATTTTGAGTACGAGGACGCATGTAAACAAATCTTTCTTTTGGTAGAATTATGCACGAGATGAGGCCAGTAATTTAGCTGCAACAAGGAGCTAAGTCACTGTGTTACAGCAGCCTGCGTTGAGCTTGTCAGTGACGACGAAGCGTCAGCAAAAATTAGATTGAATCTCGGAAAATAGCGGTGGGTTTTCATTTTCTGGACAGCATCTTTATCTTTCTTAATTTCAAATTGCTCATGCGAGCAAATTGGTGATGTAATGCATTTAAAAATAGGTGAATATTAATCTTTAAATTTCATAATTTATTAAGATTCGTTTAGGGAAAGATTTTAAATTTTAAAGTTTAATTGATCTAAATTTGGATCATGCTCACGGGGTGATTAGTGTTAAATGAATGGTAAGAAAAACATTTCAATAAATTAATGGAAATTCCCACGTTCAATTGTATTGTTTTTAGCTACAACACAGAACAATAGAATACGTCATAAACGATAGCAAATTATAACGCGCATGGTCAATCGGAGTCAATGTCTTCTTTGCGTGCCTTATTTCCCTGATTGCGTCCACCCACAACACTCCTCATCGTTGGAAAGAGTTGGCGGAGAGTAGTTCACAACGTAGAGCCTAGAATTGAGAATACTCTGCTAGAATAGGGTCAGATATATAAACTTATGTAATTTTCCCTTCCCTTATCAAGGTTCTGAAAAAGGATTTAGCTTATTTTGCAAACGGTGGTACCAATGTTTCGTCTGATCAGTAGACAACGTATTTAAGAGTGTAGATAACTGCATTTCAATTGATGGAACCTACAATTCTGGTTTTTCTATTTTGAATAAGTTTTACGCAACCAACGAGCGCGCTGAAACAATTTTATAGATAGAAAGAAACGTTGTGGAAGAAGTACTACTGCGATAATAAGGCAGATATATGTTTTTTTTAAACAAATTTGTGTTTTGAACACTATTGAGTATAAACGACTCGTAAGCAGTTTGAAACAATGTCATCTCTACGTTCAGCTTTATCATTTGACTGATAGTACGATTCATTGTTCTTAATTTTTTTCTTTAATGCACAAAATTGTTAGCACATGACTCTCAAGTTGAAAACTTGACATGCCGTCTTGGGTCAATTCCGTTAAAATGATTGATCTACTTCACAACGGAAAATAATGTAAAACTATTGTTTCCCATTTAAATCAAGAAAATACCTATTTTAAAGAAACTTTGGAAAAACGGCATCATCGTTTTGTCGTTTCCAAATCCTTTTATTTTTTTAATTTTGAGGAGTCTTGCCTGTTTTGTGACGTATTCTACTAGGTAACATCCCTGTGATTGGGACAGGTCACTGTCATTCCGCGCAGCATTCATACAGCAGGCAGCGCCGGCGCTGCGAAGCGGATAGGCAAATAAAAATCTACTTGACCGAAATACCTGCTTTTAGTTTTAATATATTTACTCAAACACAGGACAGCCTCGGCTGCTGTCTAAGAAGTTACGGCAGCTGCTCTCACGTTAACGTTGCTCTGCTGAACTGCGATGCGCGAGCCTAACTGCGTAAGTCTAAGCAGATGCCGTGCGCGATCTTCAGCTGGGTAACCTTCATGAACAAATCACCAAAACTATATGGAAAATCTAATCCTGCTATCGTTATACCGTGCAATTCATTTTATGTCGGTCTTTTTTACAAAAAAATAGATAGCGTCTCTTAGTTGAGCTGTTTCCAAATCGTAAATCTATTGAAAAAATCAACTCATCAAAATAGCGCATGTGAGTATTTACTTCCGTACGATCGCATCCTTGATGTGGAAAACTGCCCGTATTATACTCTTGAGCTTTTCAGACAGACGAGTACAAACATCTGATTTATCTAATCAAACTCTCCCAGATCTGAGCTGTTCCTTGAAATAGTACTCCAAAGCTTCAGTTAGTTTAGGCAAAACCTTTATTAAAACTACACCCAAGTTTGCAGAACTCACTTAATTTCTTATACCGGCTTAGCCAATTTATTCCTACTGAAGAACTTGAAATTGAAATACATTCTCCAAGTAAAGCTCTCAACAATCTCATTGCAGCTCCAGTTGCGATCTGATATGATCTCAGCATGACCAGAATATTACATCTATTCCACATCCAAGGATCGTCTGAGATCTTCGGATCTGCAGTCACAGCACGCTCTTTGTTGACTCCCAAAGCGAGAGAGACGCAAGATACTTTCAGCGGGTGTTGGCCTACAAAGGACAGCAGGAGCGCGTCGCATTTTAGTTTAGCAACTTTGTTTCTTCAAGATATATTTTTAGAAAACAAAGATGATGTAGATTCCTATGTCTATTACCTATTTAATTTCCAGCAATCATACCCTCATTATAGACAGTCCCTTAGCAGTTAAAATAGATCAACGAAAAAAGAACAGCAGCGCAGCTTCAAGCGCTACCTTAAAATGACGACCCACTTTTGTAATTATCGGTGCCGTTCGTTGTGTTTGTTAAGGGCTTAGGTTACTGAAGCGATATTGGCTCGAGAAATATTTACCGGCACCGTGCGTAGACTTAAGGGCGTCTGCTCCCGCCTGTCGTTTGCATTTGTGCTTTAGGACACCGCGACCCTCGCACCATCACACCGATGCTCTAAATTTCTCACCGCTGATTTTGGTCCGGTTTCCGAAAATTTGTCGAAACTCATGAATAACCATTAAGCTATTAAAATAGTTTAATTTTATTCTCAAGACCTGGGTTATTTCGCTTTTTCCATACTGATATAGCGACTTTAATTTCAATCATTTCTTGTGGCCATCCATTTGTTATTTTCTAGTGCAATTTTAAAAAAATAATTCAACGGTGACTGCAGAATTATTAAGGAACAGAATAACCGAGGCTTCTGGCTCTTTCCTACTGATATTATGCAGAGGTGACATCCTGAGAGTGAACCGAAACTCGAACTTGATTTAAACTTAAGAATTTAAATGGAGTTCCCCATAATGAAGGACTGTTGAAGGACTTCCTCGCAAATGGCAGTGTTAAATTTCACCCAGTAATTACCGGGTCTCTCAGGCTGAGGCCTACAATGAATGCTAACTATTCATTGTACGATCATAACCCTCAGTAATTCCCGCGCAGGAACGCTGCATTTGCTCATCTATGTTTGGAAAGATTTTTTTCCGATCCAATTAGACCTCGCAAGCACTGGATCTTAATGACTAACACCTCTGCATTTCACGGGCAGTAAATGCTGGTTGTAGATTTCAAAGTGGAAGAAAGAGAGAAAAGATAAGCAGATTATTTCCAGTAAAGTTGATTCATGAAATGTATTGCATTGGTTTTTAAAATGTCTTAACATTAAGATCCTTTGTTGATAAACACACATGGGTGTCGTAATGCAAGTCAACTGCCGAAACAAGTGATGGAGAGAAAAGCATGAAAAATGCATTCTTTTAGTATCGACGATCTAAGTTTGACAATGCATGTAAATACAAGTAATAAAAACCAAAACAATAACATAACACCAGTGACCCATTGATTAAAACATTTTTGTTAGCGTGTACTCATACTGAAATACGAACTTAGGAACTTGCGATTACAGGGAAAAAGGCTGAGAGTAAAATGAGTGGATTTAAATAATTCTGCGTCTAAGACGATCAGGTTGACAGTTGGAACAATCTTTTTACTCCTACGTATCAACTAGTATGCCAAATAATGAGCTCTGAGAAAATAAAAATATGCGAAAAATGATCCCACATAAGATATCAACGGCGTCAGAAACATGCGAAGGAATTGTTCAACATTCTGAACATTTTGTGTGAGTTCAAATTTGGGAAATTCTTACCGATTAAACATTGAGGTTTTTAAAAAAATGTCTGTTATTTATCGTGGACCGGTGCAATAAACATCCCAACTTTGTAATGTTGTTGTCAATGTTAGTTTATTTTTTACATTCCGTGCTTGCACACATATACGCAAAATGATGACGAGTGTTTGCATGTTAGAAGCTTATTAAATATAGTATTTATAGTAGTTGATTTTTGAATGATAGTTCAGAGTTCTCATTTATGGGTCATATCCGCTTGGCAAACTCGAAATTAAAACCAAGGTTCAAATTTTTCACTCAAAGTTGTTATGAACTAAAATAAAAAGCGTATTATTTCAATAAATATAATACACAATAACATTTTTTCCAAAGAAACATTCTTGTTATAAAAAATGTATGGCTGTAACAAATTTTTAAAAATGTATAAAAAAATCATCACGAGAGTAGCATTCATTGCTCGATAAANACATAAATAACATTATAATTATCTTTACTTAAAATACCCATCATTGTTCAATAACCATGACATAAATATTTATCTTAGCCAAAGTAGCCATCATTGGTCGATGAACACGACAAATAATAACTATGTTCACGAAAGTAGCCATCATTGCTCAGTAAACGTAATATGTAATAACAAAGCTTACATATAAAAACAAAGTAGCACATCCATTGCTCAATAAACACATCACATAATAACCATCATTACAATCTCTCTAACCCTCCCCACAACACACCGCCACCAGTAGCTGCCACACAGTGCCAAAGCTTGGCCACTTGCTACTGCGACGAGGCTTTCTTCCTTCTGCTGGCAACATTCACGTCCACCAAGTGCTGTCACCCGCCATCGAAATCTAAGGCTTACGATCTCTTTATGGTGATCATATGTGCTGACTCAGCCCATCGTATCTCGTAACTCCCTCGTAAACGTTGGCTTAATAAAGATTCTTCGCTTGCAAGCACGTATGTTCATGATGGAAATAACTACGAGGAGTAAATCTGAGCTGCGCTTATCTTAGCAGCTTAAACACAGTGTGGTGCGTGAGCGAAGTACCGTTTTGAAAGACTAATTATTGCACAAATGGAAAGGATTGAGGCTTTTGAAGGGGACAAGTGATCAGGATTGCATCCACAATATCGTCAATCCACTTTTTATCGTAGCTAATTTTCTCGTGATTCATTCTCTAGGTACTTCATTAACGACAACAACCACTTCATCGCTCCCGACAGATTGAAATCTTTTACAGGCAGAAGGGCTGCTGACTCAAACGATCGTGTTACTCCACGCGCAGGAATGTATTTATGCTACTGACACGGTTTCAATTAAAAATAAAAAAAACTACTAGAGCCAGATGTTGGGTGAATATAAATGATCAAAATTGTTTCGCTTTTGAAACTCATGGTAAAGCATCTAAGTTTTACTTCGGAAATAATCATTCTGGTTCTAGACTGATATTTGAATGAAGGTTTAATCATGCAAATTCATTTGTTATTTCTACATGAGATATTGGTGGGTAATTATTGACATAAAAGAAATTGTGGCTTGTGTTACAGTTCATGTTCCTTTTTTGATCCGTAAAAATACAATAGAAGGAATTCCACTTAGATTAGATCATTCTTTACTATGGCGATTTGGCTTTAAATTCTGACCACTGTGCGACCACCGTCTGCAACAAGCGATAAGCTGATACAGCGATGTGGATATTGGGAAAATTATTTTCCCTGCACTTTGAAATGTTATTAAAAAAACGTTATGATGGTGGAATTAAATCTAGTAAATTAGTGTATGCACATATATTTTATTTTAAATAATAATGTTATTTATTAATGTTATTTAATTTATTTATTATTGTTATTTTTAATGTTATTTATTAATGTTATGTTTGTTATTTAATAATAATGTTATTTAATCAAAGCGGACGTTAAAAAGACTTGGCGCCTCCTTAACTCTTGCTATAAACCGATTAACACTGATAAAAAGGAAATTAAACATGTTGTTCAAGATAATGTAGCATACCATGAGAAAAAAGAAATTGCTAATCTCTTTAACGATTTCTTCGTAAACGTAGGAAAAACTATAGCTGATGGTATTTCAAGTGAACCCACTGATCACTTGGAATACATGGATCATATTCGAGACCACAACTCCTTTTTCTTTACGCCTACCAACTCCTCCGATATAATTGCGTGCATAAACAACCTAAAAAATAAATCAAGTGGGTTACAAACGTTTCCGACGAAAGTACTTAAAATTATTGCTGAAATTGTAGCCCCGCTGATATCCAATCTCATTAACCAGTCTCTCTTACTAGGCACTTTTCCGAACTCCCTCAAAGTTGCTAGAGTAACCCCTATCTTCAAAAATGGTGAAAAAACCTGTGTAAACAATTATCGACCCATCTCCGTACTACCAATTATTAGCAAGGTATTCGAAAAAATTGTGTATAAAAAAGTGTACTCTTATTTTGTACAAAAATCATTTCTTTACGATAAACAATACGGCTTTCGCTCTAGAAAATCAACAACACAGGCTATATTAAATCATTTACAATTCCTCCATTCTAATATAGATGAAGGAATGCCTGTCTTCTCTGTATTTCTTGACTTTCGAAAAGCATTCGATTGTGTGGACCATAAAATATTACTCTCGAAACTACACTGTTATGGTATTCGAGGGGTTGCCCATGATTGGTTCAGATCATACTTAACAAATCGGAAGCAATACGTAGTCATTGACGACGCAAAATCGGACCCACTGAAAATTAGCCATGGAGTTCCACAAGGATCTGTTCTAGGGATCCTCCTATTTCTGATTTTTATAAATGATATTATTAAATCTACATCATTCTTCAAATTCACACTTTTTGCCGATGACAGTACGCTTTCTGCTGTCCTTCCGAACCAAAATCCCGCTATGATTGCGGAGAGTATAAATAATGAACTTCATGAGGTTTCATTGTGGCTTAAAGCTAATAAAATTAGCCTTAATATCGATAAAACAAAATATATTACATTCTCATACAAGAAAAATGTATCTCTCCCACGCATTAAAATTGGCGAAGGTGAAATCGAAGAAACCAACTCATGTAAATTTCTAGGCATCATAATAGATAAACATCTGACCTTCAAAGAACACATCGCTCATATTAGTTCTGAATTATCGAAATCTATCGGAATCCTATATAAAAGTTAAAAATTTCCTGCCTGAGGAAGCTTTGCAAATGATCTACCGAACGCTCATTTCTCCATACTTGCTATACGGAATAGAAGCTTGGCACGGAACAAAAATAAAACCAATAAAATTTTTACTCTGCAAAAAAGAGCTATCAGAGCGGTAAAGAACCTAGAATATAACGCTCACACAAATGATTCATTTAAAAATTTACAAATACTTAAACTTTCGGATCTCTACAATATCTCCGTTTGCAATTTCATTTACAAAACACTAAGAAATGATGGCGACAATAGCCTACAACAATTATTAACTGCGCAAACCGCTCATCACGACCATTTAACGCGAAATAGAGGTAAATTCTTACTTCCATATTATTCAAAGGCCCGATCGCAACACAGTATCCTCTTCGTTGGAACTAAAACTTGGAACTCTATACCTGCGAAGATCCGTGAAAGTGATTCTTACAAAGTATTCAAAAGGCATCTTGAATCTCACTTTCTATCAAAATACTAGTCGTGTGAGACCATCAAGTCACATCATGCCTCATACATGTCTGGTCCAAATAATGTGATTTACCATAGGTAACATAACCGATCTTCAGTCTGTTCATAACCGTTTTATCGAGTATATTACTTGTTAAATAAAGCCGATTTGACCTATATTGTAAAATACAGCATTGAATGTCAATTATCACAGTGATCAGTCTATTGCGAAACTAGGTTAAGTGAACTAGGTTAAACATTATTGTACACCTTAGAATAATGTGATGGTAGGATGCCCTAGAAGTCGCTGAACTTGTTCGGGCCCACAGGTAGCTATACTCAAGTTTGACCATTGTACTAGCCTTAAGAATCATTCTACCTCTGTATCACCTGTGGTAAATAAATTGTTTAAAATTGTTGAAATGTTTTTAAGTTCATCCTCTCGTTTTATTTTTGTGAAGCATCAAGATTCAGAGCTAACGACACTTATCGCAAGTATATCTGGTGTGATGAATGATAAAAATGATTGTTTACGACGAAATTTGAAGAACTCGAAATGAACTTAGGAGAAAACCCTTACGGCATACATAAAGTAGTTATTAACTGGTCGTCCACTATGTACGTGTTTAAGTGATATCAATAAATGAAATAGATTGATTTCTGGAAAATCTCACTTTCAGGATAAAAAGGAAAACCAACGTGGCTAAGAATATCATGATAAAAAACAAACGTTTCGGATTACAAAAAATCCATCTTCAGTGTTCTGAAAAACAATAAATTGAAGTATTAAAACATTGTAACTAAAAATCTTCTGAATAAACCGGATGTAAGATAATAAGATTAAAAAGACATGATAAAACAAAAACTATACAAAATGTTAACAAACAATGGAAAGTTTCACCGCCGTATCACATTCGTTTATTGACGGACGGTTTTTAAAATGTGTATCGACTCTAAAATGCGGAGATCGGATAAATTTGATGTTGAATCCAAAATTTTAAAATTTGTATTTTTAAAAATATGGTCTTTCTTCAAACAATGTTCTCTTATTGATGAGTTGGATGGTTTGGTCAGGTTACAGCCGGTGCGAAAGGTTAGGTCAGGTTACAACCTGACCAAACCATCCAACTCATCAATCAGAGAACATTATTTGAAGAAAGACCATATTTTTAAAAATTCAAATTTTAAAATTTTGGATTCAACATCAAATTTATCCGATCTTCGCATTTTAGAGTCTATACACATTTTAAAAAACCGTCCGTCAATAAACGAATGTGATTGATACGGCGGTGAAACTTTCCATTGTTTGTTAACATTTTGTATAGTTTTTGTTTTATCATGTCTTTTTAATCTTATTATCTTACATCCGGTTTATTCAGAAGATTTTTAGTTACAATGTTTTAATACTTCAATTTATTGTACTTCAGAACACTGAAGATGGATTTTTTGTAATCCGAAACGTTTGTTTTTTATCATGATATTTTTAGCCACGTTGGTTTTCCTTCGTATCCTGTAAGTGATATCAAAACTATTTATGCCCGTGTCGTTTAATTGCATCATATGGTTTTTCATTTTAACCTCTGTCCTTATCACAAAAATGTACAACATAACTCTTCCTTTAACTGGACTTCTGTTGCGAAATGTACTGCTTTGAAACAGCTCGGGGGCATCAATGCATTAGAAAGCAAAGTAACTGGAATCCTATCGCTCGAAAACATCGGAAGTTATTGAGGATCTTCGTAAGAAACTTAATCTCTATGTTAGATACTATATCAGATGCAGTAAATAAACAGCAATTTGGTTTTGGGATACAACGATCATCTCTGCCTCTGCTCAAACTATTCACATGAAATCAAGAGTAACAAATCATGAACCAACCATAGGGAGGATAATGAAGGGCCCACCACTCTACTCTCTAGGAAAACAAACGTAGTGGAAGACCAATATTTCACTGGCCCCTTAATGGTTCAGGTTTGGCTGTGCAACAAAGACCGCTGCGAGTGAATCAGTTCAGCAACAGAAGGGATTAGATTTTTAAGTATTTTCGTCGGTGTTGCGGAAAAGCTTTCAGAGTTTCTATTGATTGATCATGGCTCTGTTCTTTGCTCTTGCTAAAATGCGTCAGTTTGACATTTTTAAATTTAAACATTTTAGTAGTAACATACTCTCGTCAACTTGGAAGGACTTGCCCTCATGCTGTACCGCAACAACAACGCAAATTGTTTGAAAATCATGGCTTCAAATCAGGATTAAAAGACTATATTGGCGACTACTAACCGAATAACTTCGCAATACAGCTCAGAAGTAAAAAAAAATATAGAGAAAGACAACTGTGAACCTGAAACATCCTTGGGAGCTTACATTACTCTTTATCTGGTACGTACCACGAGTCTGTCATGGGGTTTCAGCATGGAAATATATTTCTTTTTATACTCGTAGACAGGCCGTAGCCCTGCGTATTGTACAAATATGGCCGGTGATAATGAAGCTTTTCACAATGAATAAAAAGTATGCTAAATCAAATCACTGCGCGTAGTTTTCGGAAGCTTAATGCAGTACTATAGTAAATAAACCGTATCTTGAAATCGTAAAAAATTCGTTTTACTTTAATTTATCTCCATATTTGTGAGTGCTTGTATCAATGTTGAAAACTCCTATGCTCTTTCAAATACTCAATCATTTAATATTTGTATCAGAATTTACTCACACACAATTGTAACGAGAGCAATTTGGACTCATACATCAAACATCCTAAAGAGAAATGAAAAATTGTTGGCAATACGAACGGAAATATGCTCCTATATAAAATAATAACAATTTGCATATGTGTTGTGATAACCCTGAAGACCCTAATAATTTTAAAAATAATTGTTAACATAAGCTCCTTTCCGTTTTGAGATATTAATCTTATTTTCACACTGAGGCACGACCTTATCACACTATTTAGCCTTTTTATAAAATAACTTCAGCCTTATTTCCAGCTTGCACGCTAAAAGTCATTGTAGTCTCAGCTCGGACATATTTTTATCTATGGTTTAGCCAGCATAAAATTGTTACCTCAACTTTAGTGTAGTGTAATTTTACGTCTTTCGTCGCCTTTAACTAAGTCTTGTTCAATGTAGCTTACTTTAAATTAACGTTTTTGTTCGCAATACTCCTGAAATGGTTAACTACGCCCAGGATGTCTTATTTCAAATTCTCGCCCAAGACTTCATAGCGCTTGTCACGAGTTGTGTCTCGCTCCTATAGACTGAGCAATAGCCTGATAAAATCAATCATTGATGTCAATTTCCTGTATTTTTTGAAGGGCTCGTTAAAAAATATTGAGGGAATATTTCGATAATGAAGGAACTTTTTTCTTCCGGCCTACAACTTATAGGGCAGTGTTTGAATTTGTTTCGGAGGTTTGTGACAGGGTTCTCATGTTGCAAGTAACGTTAGAGATCTTGAGTGGGATGTAAATTGATAACCTACGGCAGGCATACACATATGTCAATGAAGTGTCCATCACTTACACTTTTCAATAGGAAAGTTAAATAGTTTCTTCCCACAAGATATGCATTTCCAATAATCTGTTTGAAAATGTTTATTAAAAATTAATTTCTTTGCACAATTAGTTACAGCATTTGTTTGTTTGAAGAACGCATCGATTTTGAAGCTCTTAAACTGATGTTTACAGAATGTATTTTTACATTGAAGTAACATTTAGCTCCGACTGCATTCAATGTTTGAATGCACACGCAAAAGTAGCATATCATTCATATATTTTTGGTCATTTTGTTTGCCAAAAATCAAATTATCACGACTGCACTATCCGCCTAAAACAATACAAATTAGAGACATTTCAGTGCCAAAACGTACTCATATTATTCAGCTTCTAAATTTTTTAAAATTTGAACTGGGTTCTTAGTTCATTCAAATAAATATTTTTTGGATAATTAATTACACTTGAGAAATTGTTAACTTGTGAAATTTAGGAATCTTAGATAATACGCTTGGGAATGAAATTCTTTACTGATTTTTGATTTTCGAAAGAGTTTAGGATACAATTTTAAAAAAAGAGTCTACATCTATATCTAACAACAATCAGCCAATCATTCAATTTTATTTGTTGGGCGATATGTGGGTTAAGGCTATTTAGGAACAATGAACTACACTTAAGTGTATACGGTTATAGAGGTGTACCCAGAAATGTTTAGAAATCTAGGTAATTTGAGTGACTGAAGAATGTTGTACGTTAGTGAGAAAGTTGAGAGTTATTCGGTATTGTTGGAGATATCAGGGAAAAATGGAGAGGAAAGCGGACATCGAAGGATGTCAATTCGTTTGAGGACCTTCCAAAAATCGTCATAACTGGAACGAATTTTATAGGACGGTTAACTGCATTTTACTAATTGCTGACAGAATAAACCCGTGATTTCTAACATAATTCTAGAGGCATTAAATTTAATTATTTATTGTCGAATAATCCATGAGATACAAGTATCTGCCATTCATTTGCTGCGATCGTACCCTCGTCTTTTCCTCAATATTGGCTGTTTTAAAAAATGCGTGAAAATGAGGACACTATTTGCTTAGAAGTGTATGAAAGCATAAAAGATTACGAGGAAAATACTTTTACTTCCATCCAAGACTTTCCCCTCAATTCTTCTGCGTTTAGGGCGGTAAAATAAGAAAGAAAGAATTTTAAAAAAATTTTCCGCAAGAGATCTGAGGCGTTCAAAACTACGTAAAAATGCTGCCGACTCTTCACGCTATCTCCTTGAACTTGGGTAAAGCGAGACATTTTCCTTCTTTTTTCAATATTGATACAGCGAAATTCCGCAAATTTTTCTGAGAAGAACAAGGCAAGTGTATCAAGAAAACCCAAAAGGTTTTCCAAACGATAGAATTCAAAAGATGGGCAAACAGAGAGACAAATTTCCAAACAATCAAGAGATATCCTAAACACTTTTCCAGAGTTTCATTGAATCTAAAATTTTAATGCACAAAATCGTTTGCCATTAAACATTTTATTTTCAAAATAATTTTTGGGAGAGCAACGAAATTGTCCTGCACAAAAAATATTCATGAGATTCGAAGCCGTGGACCCAGAATGAAGTTTGAGTTCAGCGAGCGATAGCTGCCTCTGTCCTGCGTTTGATATCAAACGCGGGCAGGGAGTTCCCGCGAGTTTTGGATGCTTATCACGCGTACATCGCGAGTTATCCATGCATACCGAGTGCTACCCACGTGTACTGAAAGTTGCCCATGGGGTTCCACGCGTGTATTTCAAATTTCTTGAGTTTACTGGCTGTTTGCCACGTGTATTGAATGCCCCGTGTATTGAATGTTGACCATAAACATTGGGTGTGGCACACGGTCGTTGTAGGCTTCCAATGTGTATAGGTTGGGTGTTGCCTTCTTGTAAAAAGCGTTGACCATGTGTTGTTGCATTTTGGGTGGGTGCTACCCACTTACTCGAATATTGGGTAGTGTTAGCGTGTGCTTAAATGTTTCCCATGTGTGTTTGGATATTTCCCGAGTGAGTTTGAATTTTTTCCATTCGTGTTTGAGTGTTTTCCATGTGTGATTGTGCCTTTTTTTCATGTGCTTAGATATTCCCCATCTATTCTTGATTATCCTCTATGTTCAGGTATTATACGATCCCATCTTTAGTGGGATACTGCTATGTTTACTTGAATGTTTCCGATGTTTATCCCTTTGAGTCCGGCATATAGAAATAGTTGTCTGAATATGTTCAAACTTTGTGTAACGTGCTTTTTCATCCAACTAATGCAAGAAAAATGTTTCAAAGTGAAAATGTAATATTTAAAATATTTTATGAAATGGGACTGAAGAGTCCTGCCAGTACTTTACGGTAAATATTATCCACATATTATCGGAATATCTCATCACTTCTTTCGATGTCTGTTTCATCACTAAAATATTTGTGTACAAATACAGCTGTTAAGTCCATGAAGTATATAATATTATAGAGTAATATAGAGTAATACTCATGATGCGCATGTCGGGACCCTCATCCCTAAGTACTGACGGGTCACTGCAGTCCCGTGCAGTAAAACTGTTATATTTGAAGATACTGCTAATGTACCTGCGATATCTTCTAATCATTCTGTAGAATAGATATTTACGCAAAAAAAAAATCATTTCATCACTGTATTAACCGTTATATTGAAGAAAACAGCTAAAACGCGCCACATAAATTTGCCATCATCCTCCAGCTGCGGCGCGTGCTTTCTAAGCGCAACTGTCAACAAGTAGTGCGCTCTTGTCTGCCAGACGTAGGATATTTGGCTAGCTTGATGTTCCATGAGAGTCCCAACAGCTCCCTAGCGTCGAAATTTTTGTTAGTATTTGATAACGAGGGAAATTTTGAGCCGGGACTGACATGTCGCTGTAGTACTCAAAGGGTTAAATAGGCATTTCTGATGTGTTCTCAAATGTTTCTGATTTTTATTTTGATATTTCAGAGAAATTGACATCAATTCTACCAACATTTTTTCACTGTTTCGTGTGTTTCCTGAGGAGCTCTTGGTCTTGAAAGAAATGCTTTTCGCCTCACAGCTCACTCACCACTTTTCCATTCACTTGCTTGTAAACTGACAGCAAAATGAAGCTAAAATTTCGGAGACGCGTGGAAAAATATTATGCTTCATGAAAACACGGATTTTTGGCAACGCATTCCACTTCATTTCTTTGTTGGGTTAATAAAAAAACCGTGCAAAATTACTGAAGCTTTTGTTGGTATTTTAAAAATCGATCAATTCAAGCCAAATTAAGTTTCGTTTCGAAATATTTTTCATATATGTCTGAAATTTTCAGAGAGAAATTATTTGTCGTGAAAATTATTATTTAATAGCTTTGCTTCAACCTCATACCTCCTCTTTTTAGAGCTGGCTTGAAGCTCTCGTTACTTCCAGTCCAGTAAAAATATTGATTTTTCTATAAAACTATGACGGATGTCAAAGCAAGAGTAAATAGGGAGAGAATCGTTAAAAATATAGGAATGAAATAAAAAGTTTGAATAATAAAGTCATATTTTAGAAATTTCTCTTTATTAATTAATTTTACACTACAACGCGTAAGAAAGGTGCTCTCGCTTTTGAACTGTTAATTATACTCGAAGGTCACATCGAACCTATCCTTCCCTTAGTTTAGCTCTGAATTTAGCATTAATTACAGGTTGGTTTTTACGTCGCTGATATTTTGAAAAAACTTCTAAGACACTTTTTCGTTAGTAAAACGTTAATTTCAAGGTCTCCAGAAATAAAATTAAAATGTTGCTCGTATAGAAAATTTGTGTATCACTAGTGCTTGAAGAGCCATTTGAGAGACAAAGAAACAGGTAGCTTTAAATTTAGCATAATTTAAATCCCTAGGAAAAATTTAGGGTTTATTTCTTTTCGTTCTGTTTGATTATGTTAATTGGAAGGGTAATCTAACTATGATGAAATTTACCATGTTCCTAGCCTCCATTGTTGTCTTTGTGCGTCAGTAACTGGAGCGTTAAACTGACTCGCTTGCATAAAAAATAGATCTTCTTCATCTAGAGAGCGTCGACTCGGAGATAATTGCTCTTTTATTAAAAAAACATGTCAGCCTAGCAGCGTCGACGGCGAAAATTCGCTGCGATTCGATTTGCAAGAAAAAACTGTACCTAATGAAAGAAACTTTCCACTAACAAGTGCTTGAGCTTGACTTCATTTGAAAATTTGTGCGACCAATGAGACAGAAGATGCTCGTAAGTTAGAGATGTGCTCGACCAATGATGCAGAAGAAGCTCGTTTGTTGAAGATGTGTTCAGCCAATGAGACAAATGCTGATGAACTGGAAATGTGCTCGACCAATGAGATTGAAGCTGCTTCAGAGGTGAAATTCGATTACGTTATTCACTTTTGAGTGTAAGTATTGGCGTTGAGCCGTATCTTCTTAAAAGTTGTGTGCTTCATTTGAACTGCAGTAAAGAAGCATTAGAGAAAATCCTATTCATAGACATAAATTTTCCACCTAACATGTCCCATGACCTTATTGTGATTAAACCTAACTTGCCATTTACAATTCCTATTTTTGCACAGATTCTAAAGCATTGTTAGGAACTTGACTTTCGAGGTCTGATGAGTTATAACTTGTTGGTTTTTGCATACGTATGACCGTTCTTTGAACGAGATGAAATAGTGTAAAGACAACAGTTTTATGATGTGCGAATCTTAAAAATATCACTAGGGAAAAAAATCATTTTCTTGGACGAATGTACATGGCTGGTTGTACTTATACGTTAATCCTACGAGTGACCAATTGATCGTAGGGATTTCTTTGACATATTTCCTCACTTTGTTCTCACTGCAGGTGTTCATTCCATAGCTAATAAATATTATGACCAAGACACGATAATATATTTGGCTGCGAGTCAAATAACATTTTTATGATCGCTTCTCTACAAAAAAGACAAACACCAGCGTGATCAGTACCGGGACAAAATTCAACAGTAATGACCAAATACTGGGTCTCGTACACGAAGCAAAAACAGAATGTGATTCATATTTCAGATTTTGTTATGAATCACAAGGGAAATTAAAAGAGTCGTTCATTCCCAATTTGCAAATCATTCATTTAGAGCAGATAAATTATACGATATCACAATATTGATACCACTGACTATTTAAGATTCGGTCTGCAACAGAAAAACATGACAACTTCATGACGCTCTGCACAATAGTCCGTTCAGTTCTTTAGAATGAGAGATAGAGAAGTATGCTCTAAATATTGACTTTGCAGACTGTATTTTGCAAACCTTTCTCTTTGAATCTTCTCGTCTGAGAAAAATGAAAATGAAGGAGATTCCTATCTTTTTGTCATAAAGCACTTCATTTCCATCTAAGGTAGTTAAATTAGTAGCATTTTATTGTGTTCCATTTCGAGCAGTAAAACCTCAATTCTGATTTTCGTTTACACGGAAAAAATTCAAAGTGCACAGGCTTATTTTTTCAAATTTCACTGGGAAAAGCACAAGATCCATTCGAACAGACATTAATTTTACTCGCATGTTTTCTTGCCGGCGAGGGAGAGATGATCGCTTACAAAAAATTCCCCAAGCGCCTCAATTTGGCGCACGTTCAATGAGACGTCTTCGCATGGACCAGTTCGCAGAAATGACATCTCGCTGGAGGAGAGCAGCTGAATTAGCCTCAACAAGCACAGAGCACCGACGACACACTCTAAAATCCTTGAATATCGATTGAGAAATGATAAATGGAGAAGCAAACAGGAATAAAAATTGGTGAATCAGCGCCAACTCGTATTACATAAACGACAAATCTGTTCATGGACGATATGCCCATAGTTTCCAAATTAATTAATTAAGGAGGCCCAATCAACTATAAGCTTTCAAGGAGATTTCTGTCACCTGACAACATTTACATTCCTCATGACTGTAAGCAGTCGCCGCGCGACTAATTACCAACATCATTTCGTGTAAAATATTTTTAACATGCGTAATGTTTCTTGATGCTAGACTGTTCACGCGTATTCTAATTGACAATTCAAGCCAATATTAGAATAAATTAGTGGGAACAATTACTCTAAATTGCCATAAATTCCTCCGAGAGTCATGAGACGCATGTTTAGTAGCTCACAAAGCTATTAGTTGCTGAGAAAAGATTTGAAATAATTTTATGTTACACCTCAGAGCACTTAGTACCGACCCTTATTGCGTTATCTATTCTTTGTTTTGTACGGCTCTTAGCTTAATGAGGCGCTTCAGATGCTGCAGCCTTTGCAAACTGTTCCATGAGATAGCTAAAACCAGCTTAAGATGAAGAAGAAATATTTAATTTTGTTTATTAAAGTAGTTAGTATTTGTTTATCTGTAAAAATGTATGATATTAACATTTACTGACCCAAATCTGAGAGACACGACAACTTTCAATGGCTCGAAGTTGAGATACACAACAACTTTCACTGGCCCGAAGTTGAGATACACAACAACTTTCACTGGCCCGAAGTTAACATACACAACAACTTTCACTGGCCCGAAGTTGAGATACACAACAACTTTCACTGGCCCGAAGTTAACATACACAACAACTTTCACTGGCCCGAAGTTGAGATACACAACAAC
>JACJUY010006471.1:0-11617 GCA_014220935.1 Platorchestia sp. MABIK | reverse complement strand
AGCTTTTTTGCATAGGTACAGGTTAAATCACTCTTGGGCATGGGTACAGGTCAAATAGCTCTTGGGCATGGGTACAGGTTAAATAGCTCTTGGGCACGGGTACAGGTTAAATAGCTCTTGGGCATGGGTACAGGTTAAATAGCTCTTGATTACGGTTACAGGTTAAATGGCCCTTGATTACGTTTACAGGTTAAATGGACCTTGATTAAGGTTACAGGTTAAATGTCTCTTGATTACGGTTACAGGTTATATGGCCCTTGATTACGGTTACAGGTTAAATGGCCCTTGATTACGGTTACAGGTTATATGGCCCTTGATAACGGTTACAGGTTATATGGCCCTTGATTACAGTTACAGGTTAAATGGCCCTTGATTACGGTTACAGGTTATATGGCCCTTGATTACGGTTACAGGTTATATGGCCCTTGATTACGGTTACAGGTTATATGGCCCTTGATTACGGTTAAAGGTTATATGGCCCTTGATTACGGTTACAGGTTAATTGGCCCTTGGGTAAGGTTGTAGGTTAAATTCTTTTGAGAAAAACCCTGAAGGTGGACTACATGGCGGTAACTAGAACTGTTAAACTGGACTGGGCAGAAGCTCAAACGCGCATAACTATAAATGAATAAAAATGAGTAAATAAAGGCACCGTGAAACCAAAAATCAAGTGCATAGAAAGAAAAGGTTTTATTATTGAGGGGCGCAACTGAGCTTGGTGATGATTTCTGCCAGACTGATTACTTTGTTGTAAAACGCCTCTGAAGAAAAACACGATGTTGAATCGTCTTCATATGGCGTTATAAATATTCTCATAATTTTGTGATGTTGTGAATTTTACATATAATAATAAGAAACTTGTTTATCTGTGCGTTACTTTTTATAAACATCATAAGATAAGGTCTGTAGCTCAGATACACGATTCAACTCCATTGTATCTGTTTACGAGTACATGTTCGAGCATAGATTTCTGACATATGGTTTCCTTGTTTATTCAAAACAGTTTTAGCTAAGGAATTGCAGTTCCCACGTATAAATAGCATGAATTCACCTGTAGATATGAATAACTATATGGGAATTTGTTGACGTGACATTTAGGCAAATGAAAGTTTCTAAATTAAATATAGTTAATTTTGATTTTTAATTTAACTTCTATATTTGAAATATTCAAATCAATTAAAATTAAGGAATTTAAATTTAATTGTTAAGTTTGATTCAATTTTCCTTTTTTAATTTGTTTCAATTTAAGCTAATATGAGTATCTAAATGTAAGTTAATTATAATTCAAACTTTGACAATTTGACACCCGAAAAATTTGTTTACTCGTTCTCTGGATACGATTGAAAATTAGCAAACATAAATTGAGGACCCTAAAGCTGATTGAGATACATACATAGACGCACAATATTACTTTGATCATATTTGTACAAACGGCTATAGTCGGAAACTTTTTTGATATGCATTGCTCATATCAAAGATAGATAGGAAAATTAGCCCTCTTTCATGTACGGCGCATGTCACAGTAACGTTGGTAGCTACGAGCCAAAGCGTTTGCCAGAGAATCATATGAGATGGCAATAATGTTTCACATTTGCCGGAATCTTGAGGTTGTCGTCCGAAGAAATGCTTTGTTTACGATGAAATAATCTGCAACGACGAGTATTGCATTCTAGTGATGGATATGACTCGTTTTATTATGAGAGCATCTTTTCATGTTTTTAGAATAATTGCGTTGCTGGATGGCCGAAAAAGAGAATCTTAACATTATGAAACGCGTTATTGCGATGCTGCTTCAACACAAACACTCAAAAAGTCTCGTACTTTGAAGTTGCCCTGCAATTTATTCTATATTGTAGTTTCACTGAACAAAATTGCTTTCAAATTCAAAGTTATTTCAAAATACTATTGTATTACCCAATCATGAAATTTTTTTATTGAGCGTACCTACAGTCTTGTTGCAGTTGACGCATTGCCTTAGATCCTTGAGAGCTAGTTTGTAAGGAAAAATAATATTCTTTTCTTTACGTCCAAAAGTTTTTACAGCTTACTTGAATGAAGCAACTTTATGCACTTACGAGGGTTGGAACTCCCAAGTGTTTTCTTACAAACTTGATGGTTTTACAGCGTCGTAAACAAGATATCCTATCAACTTACATCTCGAGTCTGTCCCAGTTTCTTCACAAGTTCTAAATTGTGACGTAAGATCAGAACTGCGGTTGTGAAATGGCCGAACTTAGGGACACGAGATCTGAGGCAACATGCCCCAATTCTGACGTCCTACTTTTAGTTTGAACTAATGGAGTTTGCGTGACAACTTGCACGGAACAAACGTGCTTGGATGACTTTGTTAATTAGCGAACAAACTTTGGCAAGTTTCAATCAAGTTAATTGGTCTCGAGTTTCGTTGTATTGACTCAATACTGGTAAATTGAGCAATTACGCTTGTTTGTTTTAACTGAGTGACGCTCGCGTGGCCGGTTGTTGCTTTGTTTGCTCCAAAAAATATGCACTTGGTTTTGTGAAGGAATTTTGTGAAAATTTGTTTTACTTCTATTTAAGATACAAAATTTTCCCATACAAATCATAGCCAAACACCACGTTATACTTTTTTTTCAAAAACGTGGCTTGTTTGTTTGATAAAAAATGTACTTCTTTTCTGAGAGAAATAGTGGAAATTGTTTTTTCTTTCACTTAAGATCCACACTGTCCCCATACAATTCTTAGAAAAACACCTCGCTTTAGAAACTTTTCAGACTTTCTTCATTTCCGAACAGAAAATGGAAATAATTCCCCCTAAGCTACCATTCTCGAGATGCAACAAATAGCGGAGACGTATGACGGTCGAGGTAAACTTAACGATTTAGCGTGGACATGCATGAACAGAACGTGCGTTTGAAATTTCATTTACATCATATGCAACCGCAAACATATTTTTGTTTTAAATTGTAGCTTTCATTACTGAGGTTATTCAAGAGAAAAAATTTACCCGTAAACACTTGCAACTGAAGCACCAAGAGACGTACTCCGTCCCATGAAAAGAAAATACATGTGTCTTATGGGTGACTATTCCCTACAAATTAAACATGAACTGAAATTTTGCATTCATGAAAAGTAATAAGGCCTTTTTAGTAAACAAATTTTAACGTCAACCTAGTCGCTCCGATATTATGAACAACAAAGAAATTGTCAAGAGAAATTTTTTTTGGTAGTAGAATAGCAGTGTCACTGTAATGTATTTTGCTCATACATTACAGTGACACTGAAGAAAAAAAGACTTACGTATTTTCTTTCAGTAGGACATGGATCGCCGTTTATATCTGAGTATTTTATTAACAAAAATGAGCGTTCTCAGCTTTCTCGCTGATGAAGGCAAACCACGCATACTTCAAAACTGAGATGCTATTGCGCAACATTTTCAAGGAGCTGTCCGCCGGCATTTTCGAGAACACATCGTTGTTCACGTATCATGTCTCCAAGGAACGCAGAACCCAAATCTAAGGGTAGAATATTTCTCTTTTGAAATCAAGACACTTGTTTTCTTTGCAAATAGAAGGGGAAAAGAAAGAAGTACCCAGCGTCTCCGGAGTCTTTTCTTATTTTACAGAAATAGTTTTTACTCGCCAGCAAAGACCAAGACGTCGCAAATAGAACTAAAATTGCTGGAACGTCAACATGGCTATTGTGAGACGCGCAAAGGCGAAATCTCTTTCAACATAATGCTTTATTTTCTGAATTGAATTCGAAAGTGAGAAGTCTTGTTTCTGGAGTTTAATTGGAAAGCGAGCAGTCTGCGTGAATCCTATTCCTGGGATTGTTAAAATCGTGCAAGGTAAGAAAATTGAATGTTTGGAGAAACAACTAGAGTCTGGGAGATGCAAAAACCTCCTAATGGTAAAAATTGGTAGCGTTGAGAATTGAGAAATAAATAACACCCAAAACTTGTTAAAAGAGATTTGTCTATTTTTTATTCATGAGGAGGTTTTTCAAATGTAGAAAATACAATTTCTCTAAAAGATGCAATACCTGAATGAAATGATGAAATTTGTGTTAACGACTGCGGGCATGAGCTTGCAGATTTCTGTAAATAGTATCAGCACAGAAACATTTGTTGGAATCCTCGCCAGCTCTGCAAAAGGCTTCAGGACGTTTATCTGTGATGCCCACGTGATGCAGTAATAGCATTAACATTGATGTCAATTTAATTTGAAAGTCTTTATGTCAGAATGGAAGTAAATTTCGTGATGTGTTGAGGTGTACATATGTTTTTTGTGATAGTGTGCGGTTGGACCGTAATTGTGAAGAAGTAGGAATACGCGTATATGTTTTAAATGCAGTAATTAGTCCACGAATTCTCTCTTTCTAATTTTCATGTGTACGGTATGTATAGTACGCGTCAAAAAAGAGCTAAGATTCTTAAGACACTAGTTTATTGAGTTATGTTGTGCCTATGTTGTGCATACATTGTTTTTAAAATTCCATTCACTGCAACCAAAATATCTGCTCGTGATTCATGACATTTTAAATTAATCTAAATTATATAAAAAATCCAGAGGCTACTTTAAAGTTGTATATTCTTTTCCTAAAAACTTGTTCAGTCCACGGTCATGTTTATTGCATGATTTTAACTTCTTGTACTGAGATTTGAAATGGAAACAGATGACAAACATTTGACATGCTATTCCATTCCCCGATTAAAACCATTTTTTGTCCAACTCTTTACGACGTGAAAATTCTCTGAAATATATTTTTACTAGCTCGAAGTCAATAAGCGCTGTTCACATAATGTAAAATGGAACTTCGTATCAAGATAAATTGACATCGAGCTTCCTGAAATGAATCATTTTTGAGAGAAGTGATTTTGTGAACAGACTAAACAGAAATGAGCTCTGCATGTCTCCTCACCATATTATACACAATTTCCGTTGAATAAATATATGATGATGCACAGCATGCACAATACCTAATAATCACTTGAGAATTGCAGCTCACTGAGTGCATGGGTGCGCTGATGCGCTTTAGAATTAATTTTGAACCTTGATGACCATTGCTTGAGGAATTTTTTATCTTACTTATCTATCTGTCACATTTTTTGTTCTCTGACTTTTTGCTTTTGAATTCTCACTAAACAACTGCATTCAAGAAAACACTGAGGATCATGACATTTTGAATTAAAATCATACGATCCATAAGAATAGAGACCATACTTTGGCGTGTTCGAAAGAACCTTTGATTAAAATTTTCGGCTTTACCTCTTGAACGCCAGATTTCAGTGCTAATACAATAATATAGAAAGTATGCTGGGATCTGAATTCATCAATTTGGTATTATCAGCGTTGGAAATTTTATTGAATTATTGTTTTTTATCGCATCAAGCGTGTAAAATGTTGTTCGAGATCTGTACCTCGGATTTCTAATTTCATTTTAACTTCTCTCACAGCGTCAATCAGGACCTGATAACCATTCAAAAACGTGTTCTTCAGCTCGAAAAATCATACAATCAATAAATTTCATGAATTAGTAGTCAAATTTTCTTCACAATCCAATTGTCATTCTCTTGTACTTTTTTATTTACTACATTCCAATTTCTTCCTTTCGAAGAAATAACTTAAACATTGGATATTTTTATTTATTAAAAGTTTTTGGGTAGTATCAAAGTTATCGTTTACGAGAAAACTTCTCCTCTGAACTTCAAAGTTTTTCTCACACACTGTGCTATTTATATCTGATTTTGTTACCCACACTCCCCTTTAGTTTCATTTACATCTCAGGTTCCCAAAGATTCGCCCGCAAATATTCTATTACCAATTTCATATCGCTCGTAACAGAATAAACTCGACGCACGTGTCGGCCTCTCATCACATCCTTTTTTACTTGTTGACAAGCTTGCCCTGGGGATGTGACCGGTGCTGCAAGTCCTAGGTCCTCGTCTGTGTTCCCTGCATAATAACAGAGCCGGCGTGAGTGTTGGTAGAGGAAATATCCTTCCGTGGAGGCAATATTCTTAATGATAGTCTTATCTTTATTGAAACTCCATCAATTTATAAAATTCTTTATCTTCCTCAGTCTATAAAAAGATACGTTTCGATGTAACTAACATCATCTTCAGGCTGAAAAGATACAGACTAATTTTACACGTTAATAAAAATGTAAATCAAATACTTCATTTCTTTTTATTCATTTACATTTTTATCAATGTGACTAACAATTTTCTGTATACTTTCAGCCTGAGGATGATGTCTGTTACATCAAAACATCGTTTTTATAGACAGACAGAGATATAGATTTTTAAAGATTGATAGTGTTGCAGTATTTTAGAACGCGAAGAACTCTAACGTTTGCTCAGGGTTGAAAAGTTGGAAAAGAGATGATCTACTGAGTTAATTTTTAGTGAATAATACGTTTGAAGTAAGGACATGCGCATTTATCTTCAAAATCAGAAACTATTGAACGAAGTTAACACAAGCCGGCACAAATGACTCCGAAGCCGGTCAATGTAGGCAGCACAGCCCTGTTCAATTTGTTCTGCACACCGAACCGACAGCTCTCATCTCTGTTTCTTATTCCGCTTCAACATTTCTAGCTAAAATATGCAGGAAGAAAGAGTTCTGCGAGGTCAGACGTCCGCCTCATCAGCCTGGCGGCAGTCAGAAGCCCTTCGGAGACGCGTGCAGGAAGTGACCTGACGGGCCCCAGCTCTGGCTGCAGAGGTCTTGGGTTTTGCTTTTTATTTTGAGTTTATGGAAATGTTACGGAGAATTTTACTTAATCTGGGTACAACATATGGCCTTCGCGGTTGTATTTTTATAAATATTTGCTAGTAGAATATCGAGATCCTTCGAGTACGGGTATTCATTTTCAGAATAAGTTTTATTCTTGATGTCCTACATTTGTTTTGTATTCTTTACGTACATTCTCGAAATGAGCCATTTAGAAAGCAGCACCGCGAAATACCCGTCAATTGGCAATGTGACTCGTATCACACGTGACCAATAAAAACATAGAGTTCAGCATGTCACAACGATAAATACTTAACATTTATGTCCTACGACAAAAAGTTAAAGTGATTGTTCGATGAGAAGAATGAGGGGAGTCAGACAATATTTTGTAACACCTAGATTATATTATAGTATTTTGCGCCTCTCCGTTTCCTGATTTCTTTCATTATTACCTTTGTGCATTGGGACCATGGTGAACTCGCCTACACACCCCCAGTGTGAGGGCGGGCTCTCAGCTGTCTGCTGAGAGATGGCTGTCTCAGCACAGCGGATCAGTTTGAAATCCAAGTGAATGGGCACAGCTTCAATGTCATCGATGTATAACAATTAATCTACACACATTTTATCTTTTATAAAGGATTCAATTTCAATGAGTTGAAACGTAACTAACGATTCAATTTCAATGAGTTAAAATTGACTTCAGGTGAACTTTTAGTTTGAACTAATTTTTACTTGTGTTTGTGTCCGTTCTAAAGAGTTATTTCTCTTCAAGCCACACGAGTACTGCAGCTCCTTTTCAACGTTATACAATGAAATCAAATTTATCATCAAATGTGAAAAAACTTCCACGTGTAGTACAAAAATTTGTTGCCCAATTTACACAAGTTTTTCACAAAACGGCAGGTATTGTTACGTTGATGTTAACCTCAGTTTTAACCGTGTTACTTCAAAAATTTTATTTCCTTCATTCACCATATTTTTTCATCCCATCGTTTCGTAACATGTGCGGAGCATCATTTCGGTAGGCTTAGTCGAAGATCGTCTTAAAGCTGTAGTCTTAATATTATTGATTGTCTACATACGAGTACATGTCTGTTCTTAGGGTAAGCGTGCGTATAAACCTGCGGTCAAATTTTGACATGGTGTTAACCAAATAAAACCTCATAGTCTCATAAGAACGAACGATTTTTTCAGTATTTTTGACAACGGCCGATTTTTGCATGAAATTAACAGGCATGAAAAGTTCCTGAGAGATACTTTTTCCCATCAAATCAATCGTTTTCTGAATGTCGCGAGAAAATGCGGTGAAATTCCAAACCAGCCTTGTTGTTCTGAATCTGAGATTTGCATCAATAACCTCACCGTGGGAGCCTTACATTGAGCACCAACAACTCAGCTGCAAACATGCAGCACTGGGAGTGGGCGAGCGAGACAGATTGCCTGGCACCATAACACTTCGGGGGCAACACGCTGTGATTTTTGAAGAGCAGGGTGATGGTTCCACGACACGCTTTATTGCATCGCAAAATTTATTTCCCTTCCACTCTCATGAATAGAAAAGTTGGAGGGAATGAGTTTTATTTATGCGATGGGAAACCCGCGGCTCATACTTTGAGGAATTGGGATCTCGAGGTCTGCTCAGAGGATAAATAGACGAGACTAGTGCGAGGAACACAGTGAATAAGGTGACATTTTAAGCTAGGTGTTTTTCATTTTGCCTTTTCAACTGAGACTCGAGCTCACAAAATTCATAGTTGCTGAGATCATTCGCTTCACAGCCTAGGAAAGCGAATGCATTCCAGCTTGTTTTTCAAATCATTGCTCATTTTTGGTAGCACACTGATCACTTTTTGCTGAGTTGAATTTTCTGTAGATTTTTACCACTTGTAAGAGCATCAAGAGGGAAGTAGTCTCTTGCAGTAGAAGAGCAGTTGTCTCTTGCTTTCGTTTAATATTTCTTAAACCATTGATTCATGATATGCGCTCACTACTATGTTTCCTTACCTTTCGATGCTTTCGAAGGCTAATAAGTTGCCAGATAACTTGTTGATATCATCAAGCGTCGTGCATTATCCAATAATAGTGGAGATTTGTCCTCAAGATTGAAGATTCTCAAACTTGGTCTTGGATTTTTCGAATTAGGAATATTGCTCACCATGCTAACTCTATGGCTAAATATTACACTCATGGGCTTGGTAAACAAGCTATCTGTGTAGGCTTGTTTGGCTGTCCGCGAATGCACAGCGAATTGACTTCATAAATTCATTTAAGCTGAGGGTTAGAATAACGAACAGACGTAAGGTTAGCACACATGTGGGCCACATGTGTGCTAACACGTAAATTGACCATTTATGCACCGGTATAAATGAATGACATTTTAATCAGTTTCGCAACTTTTTCAAAAATGACTTTCACCACACGAGGTAAAATGTTATCGAGCAATTGTACTTTTCATATTTATAAGAAGTAATTAGAATTTATTCAAGCAGCAACTTCGATTTCCCAATTCTGTTACTAAAAATCTAACCAAACCAACCGTTAACAGCCGCGGAAACGCGGTGAATGTGTCCAAGTTCTAGTAAAAATTGTCTCGTTGAAATTGTTTTTCAAAGTTAAATTGAAGTTTATGAATTCAAGTTCTTCCTAGGCATGGCTATGTCCGGGTTAGATAAATTTCAACTAGTATAGCATTCGTGATTTTAGAACCTCTGCTGAAATTATTCCAGAGTTTCATTAACCTTTAGGCGTTGCTGTAACGTTTTCTCGACTGTTTTCCAGTTTCTACCCAGTATCCACGTCACTGTAACTGGGGTCGTGGGATCCTGACACTGTATATTCAAATTAGTTTCGAGAACGTTAGAATATTGTCCAGCACTGACATAGCGACGACGTCTCTTTCGCCTCTGCATTTTTGCAGGAGGAAATGTTTTTGCCGCAAAGCGAAATGTTAAGAAGGTGAAG
Source organism: Platorchestia sp. MABIK (assembly GCA_014220935.1). Lineage (NCBI taxonomy): Eukaryota > Metazoa > Arthropoda > Malacostraca > Amphipoda > Talitridae > Platorchestia > Platorchestia sp. MABIK. The sequence goes on along the minus strand of JACJUY010006471.1, from coordinate 1,940 downwards.
ACATGCAGCTCGATTGCAGCTCGCCGTTTTGGTGTGAGAGAAAAAAAGTAGAAGGGGAGAGCAGCATAACGCCAATTAAGCTTTTTCACTTTCTTGAAAGAGGGACTTGATGCAGAAAAAGTTGCAAGCAGCAACATGTTAGCTTTTGTAGAAGGTTTGGAAGGTTATGGTGACCAGAAAGTGAATATATTGACGTTTTAGTTGCCTGTTTCTAGGTACGCAGCGAGAAATAACAATGACACGAATGTTCAAGTCCACAGTGAACTCTGGACTGTAAATTTCATGGCAATTTTTTTGAAAAGAGACAAAAAAATACTTCACACACATGGCTATTATGTTTAAATAATTACAAGCAACACGTATATTTCTTTGGATATTAAAATATCGCACACCAAAGGGGACTAAAACTCACAATATTCTTTCCTCATTTAAACTTTTGGTGTGTCTACGATTCATTTATGAAAGTTGTGTGGTTACGAAATTGCAGCGCCTTCTTCAATTGGTGTGATAATGAATGTTGTTCTTAGTCCGGGGAAATACATTTTCAAATCTCATTCTTATTCCACGGGTCATGTATGTAATTTGTTTACTGAACTTACATGCTCTTGAAATTCAAAATATTTATAGTATTCATTTATTGATTAGTAATTTTTTCTTTTCAGCTTCGTTTTGTGGTTAATTTATTCCTTTGACAAATTGTCATCCCTCAATAGGCTCCTACCTGAATACGCACGTGCTAAGACATATTTTCTTTGATATGTGTGTGCATTTTTTGTAAGTGCTCCTGCTCACTCAATCCTATCAATTACTATTTTAATAGCAAGGTAAATTATTTTGAACCAATAAACTGTTGAGTCGACAGCGGCATGTCCGAAGCTTCAAAAATTAAATGAACGTTCATCGTGCAGTTTTAGGACCTACCTCCTGGCTTAACGTCCTCAAAATTCCGTAAAGAAAAGACCCATTTTTCCGAAACGTATATTTGCAATGCGAGAGGACAAAATTTTCGTCAGGGAACGAACTTTATCGTCGGTCTGCATAGAGCAATTCATAATGTTTTTTAAAGGTCTGTGACTAACGGAGCTTTTAAAAAGTCCACAAACTCATCTTGTCGACTGAAGACTTTCAGGGCTACTTTTGTGCAAAGACCTTGATAAATCAGAACAGCTAAACGATGGGAAGGAAAAATTATCAGGTGAATTTTAGACGAAAGCGAGTTGGGCTTCGTACAAGGAGATTACCAACAAAAATGATGGGTTTAATTTTTTTTATTGTCCGGGGACATCATGAGATAAACTTCGGTTTGCTAGTTTAGGAAATTACTACAATTTTTTCATAAGTAAACAATTCCATTCTTATTATGCACATGACAGCAGGAATGGGAAACTTATAATTGAGCATGGTAGGAAATGAATAGATTTTCAATTTTATTCCCCAAATTCGGGACGAGATCATTATTAATTTTAAATCTATTGGAAGAAAAGGCAAAATTTTCTCTAAGTTATTACAGAGGTTGGCTTTCTTATTTAGTTGATACACGCTGCAAGCACTTGAACCCGCGTCCAGCATTTTTTTTCGAGCCACATTAAAAAGTTTGCAATCGCGATTAAAGGTGAGGAGCCGACGAGTAATATGCTGATGTAGTAATATGCTGATGTAGTGATATGCTGATGTAGTAATATGCTGATGTAGTAATATGCTGATGTAGTGATATGCTGATGTAGTGATATGCTGATGTAGTGATATGCTGATGTAGTGATAAGCTGATGTAGTAATATGCTGATGTAGTAATCTGCTAATGTAGTCATATGCTGATGTAGTAATATGCGGATGTAGTAATATGCTGATGTAGTAATATGCTGATGTAGTAATATGCTGATGTAGTGATATGCTGATGTAGTAATATGCTGATGTAGTGATATGCTGATGTAGTGATATGC
>JACJUY010006470.1:38385-50837 GCA_014220935.1 Platorchestia sp. MABIK | reverse complement strand
TAACCGTTATACTTTCAAGATTTATTCCTTACACCGCAAATTCCTGAGCTCGTATTCCAATGTAAGTGCGCTCTAATAAGAATGTTTTCAACAATGCATCGTCAATGGTATCATATTTTTTCTTAACTTGTGTGTACATGCATTATCAAACCTAGATTAAGCAATAAAGGGAATACATTTTTCAAACTATTCTCTCAATCTTGTGTCTCGATTAATGACATTGATATTACGATACACATGTGTGTACATCAACTAAGAATCTTTATGTTAAGATATTTTAAGAACCAATAATGGTTTTTACATCATCTTTAGTAAATATAACTTTTGTTCTTCTTTCTTATGTACCCGTGGTTTCGAGTGATGGTGACGTCTTTACTCACTTCACCGATGACGAAAAAGCGAATGCTGACTCCTACTGCAACGTCTCGCAGTCAGAAACCATTCCACGTATGAACGATAAGGCTTCGAAGAATAAGTTTATGTTCCAACAGGACTCTGCTTCACCCCTTACGGCGGGCAAAACGGTTGACTGGCTCAAGAAGTCCGTTGTGCGATTCTAGATTTGATAATGCCTTAACTTTTGGCCTTTCAACTCGCCTGACCTAAACCCTACGGACTTTTATTTTTTGTCGCAATTTGTGGCCAAAGCATGTGCGAATCTCCACAATAGCGTCACAAATCTTAAAATGAACATCAAAAAGACCGTGGAGTCCTTGGAAACAGCAGAAGTTATCCGCATCGTGTCCAGTTTTCGAAAGCGTGTAGAAGCAGTCATCATGGCTGATGGCATACAGGTGAAGTAAAACTTTTGTTCTCATGGCCTACTTAATAAACTGTCAAAATTCCAAAGTTTTACGTTACTTTTTTATTGAGTTATCAACTTATCAGGGTATAAGCATAGAAACGAAATATATACGTGTTTATCCGAAAGACTCTACCGGCAGAAATTTCCTTAAGAAGTGTGAGATTAATAATTCGCTCGGCACATTGAGGATAGTTGCACTTGTATGATCGCTAATTTGCCCCTCAACAGAATATCAGGTTTTCGGCTCGCGATTCACATGAGCTGCGTGAGACAGCCCAGAGATGAAATTACGAATTACGTGCGGGTGTTTTAGTGATAGGCCGCTTTGAGAGATCTGCATGTGCTCGCTACGACTAATAAAATTGATAAAAAACATGAATTTGAATCCTGTTTTGGATAAAGGGAAATTTAGACTGAGGTATATCAGTTGGTCAAAAAAGAATAGTAGAAATTTGATTTGCTCAGGAATAATTAGATAGAAAGGAAATCTAACTCCATTTCAACATACTACAGTGGACCTCGAGACAACTAATTTAAATCCACCCTCTGAAGAATATTTTCTTTCGTTTTAAGGTGAGGCTACTAAAGTGAATGAACTACCTGGAAATTAAAATCCGGCGAAGTTAATTAACAGCTCAAATTTACAAAACCAAACGATATTTGGAGAACAAAAACAGAGATGAACAAGAAACCTCTTGCACCAAGCGCAGCTCTGTGAGCGTGTCTGGGCTAACATGCGGTTGCAGCGGCGACTCAATGCAGCTCGACGTATCCCGTCGCTGTGTCTCACACTCTGCCTGGAGCCGTCCTCATTTACTCCTAAATTTAATTCTCAAGTGCCTACCGAAGACGGGTTATAACATAACATTCATATTGAATTGAAGAATCATTCTTCTTAAAAGCAACTTTAGTAAAAAAAAGTAAGGGCAAAATTCACTAAGTATTTCATTTTAAAACCATTTTGTGTCCGTTTACCGCAATTTGAGTCTGGGAGTGCCTTAATCAGTTTTGAGATCGCCGCCTATCTTGACGAACGGCTTCATCGATCTTCCTAATCAATGCTGGTGAGATTTTTTGTCTACCTCTAGATTTCGTTATTCCATAACTTTCAGTCATTCAGAAAGTTATAAACCACTGTTTTACTGCATTTTACAATAGCTGCGAAGGCTAGATTGTAGATTTAAGGTATGACGACAATTTTATATCGTGAGTGACAACTTGTAACTGAGGTGAAATTCATGAGTTTCCTTACAACTAGACATTTATCTAACCTGGTCTGATATTTATTATCAGGTGACAAGTAGCTCAGTTACTTGCAAAATTATTTTCTAATTAAATTGATTGCACATAAATTGTGTGTCTCCTTTATCCATCATCCTTAACTAGAAGCAAATTTAAATAATTAATGGAATAAAAAATGAACGTTTTGACCTTAAGGGTCAACTTCATCATCAGAAACAATAAAGAAACACATACAGTACTACTGATAAAAATGAGCAAATCTATTACAATACTGGTTACACAATTTCTAGAGAAAAGCAGGATTGAGTTTCATTTAAAACCCTTAAGTTTCATTGAGTTTAATTTCTATGATTTTAAAAAGTAATCCTAAAGTACGCATGTCACTTTGCCTAGAGGTAGGTGCAATTACCTGAGTCATCTTAACGAACAGGAAGGTGGCGCTTCTATGCATGAGAGTGCACAGCGGAATACAAAGGGGAAGACGTGTACGGAAGCTGCTTCTAGCATGCTCTGCTCCAAGAATGCGAAGAGCCCTCTTCGAGGCCCTAATGTACGCAGGCACATATTGTGAGCAACAATTTTGTTCTCAATAGACGAATGGATTGGCGTACGGAGCTGTGATTGAAAGAGAGTTAATTTTGAAGTTGTTGACTAGTGCGAGCCGAAAATTACAATGCTTTAAATGTCTGGATGAGACCAATATTGAATCGCATCTTTCTGTCGTTGTCCAGACTGATGTCCAAAATTCGGCAATGTGAAAAAATATTTATATCGCGAGCAATCGTAACAGATTGAAGTCTATCAAATTTAAGGTTGGAAAATTGTTTTGATAGAAGAATCAAAAACCCATGAAGGAAAGCTGTTATTGTGAAAAAGAACTTCAAAAAATTCAATTTCTCTGTGCAAAGCTTGAAATGAAGAGCATGAATTATAGGCTGTAGCTAACGAAGTTTTGAAGCTATTCATTTTAAAGCGAATGCAACAGGAACTATAAAAACTCATGCCCCAGTAGATGTTGGTTTTCGAAAGACTGAGCTCCGCAACTTGGCGTTAGGGCGAGTAAATCACAGGTTCTACTGTAGAAACGGGATGCCATCATATCTTTCTATTTCCCTCATCCTTGGGTGTTTGGTATTCAAATAATTCACGAATAGACAACGGTGAAAGCTATCGCGAAATAATATGAAAGTGTCGCCGATGTTATCACGTACATAAAATACAGGCTTGTAGTCAATGGGGTGTTGTTCTAATCATTTCTGTGAATGGAAGGACATAAATAGTTAAGCAAAGGTTTGTATAAGAAAACTTTGTATAAACAGTTTGCATAAGAATATTTTCGAAGATTAAAAAAGAATTTTAAACTGAAAATTTCCACTGAGTTTTGAGCAATGATCTAGTTAAATAAAAAAACAAATCTGTATGAGCAAAAAGAAAATCTAAAGATACATAGTTCAGTGGTCTCGTGTCGCAGAATATTAGGAAATGGGTACTCAATGGGTCCTCATTTTTATTAAGACGTTCCTACTACTGGCAAATAATAATAATTTATTTAGAGCTTGAATTTGTGCGCATTGATCACTTGTGCAGGATGAATATAAGTGACTCTACAATCTCTCTCTACAATCACTCTCCAATGAAACTGTAAATTTATGTCATTCACCATTTTTAGCATCAACAGTGAACAGGTATCTTCAAACTATTAATACGTTGTATTTTTAACGCAAATCTGTGTATTAGGTGTCAAAATCGCCTTTCACGAATCCTATACCCGAAAAAAAAACACTCTAGATATCCCCTCATTGAGGTGCCGCAATTCGTGCAGACCGACCGCACTCATGCGCTGAGTGCATTGCAACCATCGCCAAACTACACAACAAGCTTCACGGCAGTCTAATGTGTGTGGTTGAAGTTGAATTAAATTGCAATCTTGAAAGTAGGAACTTGGGTCAAATCAATAAAAAATTCGTTCAATTAATTAGAAAAAACTTCAGTAGTCCGCAGATATTTAACAGAAAAGTAATGAAGACCCTAGGATTGGGTTTTGTCAAGAGCTTATCAGGAGCATGCAGCATGTCTCGCAAAAAAACTTGAGATTTTTTTTTTTAGTCCGTTGTTTTTCTTAACTAGCTCACAACTGGGAACTTATTTTGGAATTGAATCACATTTTCTGTCCAAATAATGTCAAATCAAAGCATTTTAACTTCCGTCGACCTAGTAATTGGAGACAGATATATTAACGTCCTTATATATTTCTTGTCTCATTTCCTCGTGCGTCATGGAGATGTGTGTCCTGAGTCGAATAACATATCACGAGCACTCAAAGCGCACTTAGGCAGCGACAACATGCGTCGAGAGTGTTCTCAGCACGCTTCTATTGTGTGCTCAGAAAAGAGCTATTTGCTTGTTAATGGATCGCATTTCGCCCCAGCAAAAGGTGAGGAATGAGCTTGTGGTGCAAACGTGAGAGTCTTGCTTGAGAGACGCTTCACACGCCACAATCTGAACTCGTCTGTAAGAATCGCATCTTGAGCAGCGACTGGATCTTCTTACTCTGAGATACACGATGTTTTTCATGATTGGCACTTGCTTCCTTTCCACGCGGATGATTTGAATCGAGAAACCGTTTCTCACAAAGTGCATTTAACGCATCCCCTTCCGCTGCAACATCGTGGACCTAACCACCTGAAGTGGTCCTCTCAGTAACTCAAAATTCTTCCGCCGTTTTCGTATTTCGGCTTCGTTCCACAAGGATGAGTATGTAAAACTATTCTCTGGACCCGAGGCTCTTTTGAACGAAGTTTTGCGGTGCTGTGAGCGAAAATTAAGGAGTCTCGTAGTGTGGTATGGAAGCAGGCAATCAAGGTTTGTTAGAGCCATATGGCGGCACTCCCACGGACAGGCCCCTTTACTGCGACCGCCACCACGTCGATCCCAACATTTCTACTTTATTGAATGACTGCAAGCATGTCCTGAACGCTAACAGTATCGTTGTTTTCAGCATGGCAGTTATGAGCGAACGGAATGCACTGAAATTCTCTGTAAAGAGTTTGATCGCCCTGTAATGCCGAAGTGCAGATTGGCTCCCGGTGGGAGTGAGAGGGTGGCCGTTTAGGCGCGCATGTGCCTCTCCTTTATCGGTTATTCGAGCCCGAAGCCTCCCCTTTTTGGTGATATTGCCACCAGCCACTCGCAGTCTGTCTTTTGTCACAGCTCTTCTTCATTGCCTCTTCCCATCCATATCCAAAGAGTACAACCATTTTTCATAACACCGACCTCACTCTCGCCTAGACAAGATTTTTTGGTAGCCACGCTTTTTCCAAANCAAGAGGAGGTGTATTTTCTCCCATAGAAATGACTTTACCTTGTTTCCTCTAACGTGCTTGATTTGCGAGTAAAGGTGTATACGTGATACAGTGGAATATATTAATGAAAAACAATATGTGCATTAGCTTTTCAAAACATAAGCTTTTCAAAATTAAACATGATCTTTTTTAAAATATAGCCACTTGAGACTTTTTAAATTAAACTTGACCTTTTTTAAATCAAACTTGAGCTTTTATAAACAATTGAACTTGAGCTATTTTGAATTAAAGTTAAAAAGCTGTTATATTCTTTGATAGAGTGTTTGTATGTACTGATGACATCCTTCATCGCTCTTGCACCGCTCAGTTTCTAAGCCAACTCCACCTCGGGTGCACTGAAGTGTGTGTCATCGCGTTGACAGGTCGTCACGTAAAGTGAATACGGCGGTGCTCGTCATAGCCGTGTGGTTTAAGGACCTGCCCTTCCGTGAAGGCATCGAGGGTTCGAATCCCGGCGCTGGGTGCCGATTTTCTCCGTTGGGTATAAGAGAAAAATTCGAAGCACAATACCCCACTCTACCCAGGTGTCTGAAATGGGTGCCGATCTTGAACGGGGGAAAGCGTCATGGCGTCCTGTTAATTATAAGGCATTTGAAAAACCAATGCAAGAGGTAATATATATATAAGGCTTGAATTGGAAATAAAGCATCATTAGATGCCGATGTTTATTTGTTTGTGCGTGTGCACCAACCCGACGGGAATAATTTTTGTTCACCAGAAACGTCATGGGGACCTGGCGCTAAGCTGGGTAGTATGTCAGAACCAGGCTAGCTCGGAGGATAAAGAAAAATATGCAAAACAAAAAGATTTATTACAAAAATAATCGAATCTTGATCCACTTCAAAAACTTGCGAGGTGATGGATAAGGAATAAAATGCTAAATCTTTAACTTCATATCAAAATTAGTCGAATCCTAATCCACTTCAAAAAACCTGTGAAGGATTTGTAAATTTCAAGCATAAAATAATCTAGATTTACATAGGTATACAGAATTATGACACGTATAAGGCTGGCCGTAAAAATTGTCGTTATGAATCTTCTACCGCACTAATAAAAGGGAATGTAAACAATGCTTAAGAATCATGAAATTCTTAGTCAATTTCAATGTTGTTACAATTTCTGCTGCTGTGTAAACTGCGTGATTAAATATTGTTTTACTCATTCGAACTTTAGTCCGAACGACTGAATTCGATTCAAACGTTAATCAATAATTGTGCCTTATGCTCATTCCAAGTCGTTATCAATTTCAATTCCCCATACAACTTACCCATAAATTAAATTCCCCATAAAACCTACATAGACAAAAAATTAGATTACAACATTGTTTACAAATATTTCCTCAGTAAATGCGTACACAGCAGTAATATGTACACAAAAATGATGCCACTCAGATTTCGTCTTTTTTTTCTAGTGAAAATATTTTCTATAGTGAGAGAGCGTCGAGTTCTTCCAAACAGGACCAGGCACATGAAATGAGCTGTACGGATCTCGGCAAAGCTGCAGAATTGAGCACGCGTCCTGAAAAGCACAAAATATCACCGCTACAATTTAGAAGAAGTGTAGAACATCTTATTCTAAAGCTCTGCACTTCGAACGCTTGTGCGTGCAGTTCGAACGGTCATTGGCGTGTTAGAAGAGTTAGCTGTTCCTGTTTTTACTACCTAATGAACTGATTATTCCTTTTTAGATACCCCTTCAAACCTCTGTAACCGTTCAGTGATGTAATCTAATATACTTTTTTATGAAATGCCTTTTGTTTCAGTTTCTCCGGTGAAAATCTCTCTGGGTTTTATAAGAGCATATTTCAATTTAAAATCTAACTCGTGAGTCTGATGTGACAAAAATTATGCTATTATTCGTGTTGCTTCCAACGTAACGTGGGATTGAAGGCTGTTCAAATTGATTCGCAGAACGACGAACACTTTCTATCGATTACTGTTTCGTGTTTTATCAATTACTGTCCAAATAACATTGCTGATTTGACAATGATTGCAGCTAGAGAGACTGTGTATCGCCAACGACTGTGTTTGGTCTTACTTCTGAAGATGTCTTTCCGATACTGTTGAATTTTCAAACTCCTGTATTCTCAGAATAATCTACTTTATAACTTAAAAAACGAGTAGCAATTCAACGTACGGTTTTTTTCACAATGAGAATGAATGCAACAGCTTCGTCCCTAGTTTACAACAGGTATAAAATGTTGATGAGCTTGCTTTAGCTCTTTTGTTGTCCCTCTGACGAGCATAACCTGTGCCAGATCGAAAGTTTTTGTAATTATTGCAGATTGCGCAACGTGTTGAATTGAATGAGATCAAAGGAGAAATTGATTGACGAAATGTGAATGCAGTCGTGCGCTGTGCATCACAGAGTATACGAGCAATACTATCGGCACATGAGATGTTTTGGAAATCATTGTTACTGTTCAATTCCCTCATCATTCTCAAAGTCAGTCTATCAGTAATCATGGCAAAGTTTATAACAATAAAGCCCGTATACCATAACTTAGCGTTTTTCAATTTTCGGATGTAAACTATTTTTATTAGCAATTTTTATTCTTTGCTCCGCTGGACTTGTTCTAGGTAATTATGTTTAATCTTAGTTGTCAGAAACTTATGTCTTCAATGAAAAATTTTAACACCGACGTTGGACTGCAAGATTCAAGTGAAGTCCACGACTGCCCACGGCCATTATTTCCATCAGAGGAGGCAATAAGTCCGCCGCCTGCCCATGTTGCCGCTGTGGAGTCCTTCCGCATCGACACACTGTTTTACTGATTTAATTGTGCATAGCGGGTTGTATCTGGAAACTACTGGAGCCCCGAAAGAATTGCGTTGCCCCTGACCAACTTGAAATTTATATTCTCACTGAACATCACTTTTTACAATTGCTTTGATACCAATCTTACATTTCCAGCTCGAGTCGAACAATTTTTACTTCATTACATCTGTAAGTAAGAGCTTCTCATGCTCTTTGGGTCTTCTGTATCTGATGCTTAATTATCATTACGACGCCGTTTTTGAGGAGGGCAGCAGTTTTTTATGGATTTGATAGCTGTCTGAACACTTTTAATACTAGGTTGCTGACAGTGCATGCAGAGGTTTCCTGGGGGTAATCAGAGCCCATCTCTCTTTTCTGATAGGCGCGGGAGGAAGTAAGGTTTGTAAATAACCAAACTCGTCATTTGAAAGTTTACTGAAAATGCACATTCCTGACATTCCTTGTTCCAGTAGAATGGGATCCAAGGTATTTTCTTGTGTAAAATTTCGTACCATCTATTCTAATTTGCAAAAGGCAAGTTAATGGATGTCAAATTAGCTAGAAACTGAATGCTGGGCACCGGGGTGCTGAAGAACAGCGCAAAAGAAATAACTTTTCACCAAGCTAAACGTAATGTGTTGGGCTAGTGGTGTTGGTAGCTCGATATAGGAGATGCATCATCTTACGTCATCACAAGCTCAAACAATTTGCCTATGGAGTGAATGCGAGTAAAATCTACTTGCAAATCGAATGCATACAGCTTTTATACCTGCACAGCATGCATATATTTTTGGCGTCCATTAATGGGACCGCTTCTCAGGAGGGAAAAATAGGCCATGGTTTGGGTTAGTTAGGCTATGGGTCTGGCGCCCCCAAGCAGGTACTGTTAGGTTACCTCAGCTATAAGTAGGTTGTCAGGACTTCTATCTTTAATATTCACTTTGCTTTTCTCAGCTTTCATGCTTTCTTCGTTATCAGTTCATATAATTTTCTTTTGCTGACCTCCCAACTTTTGGTTTTCGTGCGATGGGTATCCTGTGGGGGATAACACCTTGTGCATATATTCCCATTTTATACAGTGCTTACTGTATGGTCTTTTCTCTTTCATCTCTTGAACTTGGTTTCGTTGTGGCTAGGTAGTCTCAAACTATCTAATACACTAACGATGGTAATTGATGGCACGGAAGAACTATTAGTCAGCTTGCACTTTTATTCTTCAAGTTCTAAGAAAATTTTGTTTGCAAATAAACGACCCTTTTGTGCAAACAAAGGACGCAGTGCTGAAGTACTTGGAATATGAGACATCCAGAGCTAGCGCTGTAAGAGTAATGCTATTTTTTGACAAATATTTGACATGCATTTGACTCAGATGAATTGTATGCCACCCAACACAGTTCTAGGAGGTTAAGGACGGCAGAAGCGTCTGCGCATATTGCTAAGGCATGTAATTTTACTCGTCAATCTATCGTTTGTAAGCTTTTTAGTCTTAGAAAAATTTATTGTGTATCTTTAATTGAAAAGTTTTAAATGATAATTAATTTGTGGCACAAGTTTTAGAACATTCGAATTCATCAATTTGCATTAGAAATTGTTCACACCACACAGAAGTTGAGAGAGAGTGGAATACTAAAATTTTGCGTTAATTGCACCACAAAAGTCAAGACGAATCAAATTGTACACCAGTATCGTGTTTGAATTTTCTGCCTTCAGTATCAAAATACTTTTCAAACAAATAGGGAAAAAATGAAGGTTCTAAATAAAAAGGGAAAATGACTGACTCATGAATTACGTTACTTAACTTTCACTAGTATTTTTATTCAGATTTTACCTTTATGGTATGTTTTGTTAACATTGAGGGTAATTTTAACATCACTGTAGATTTATACATTACGACTACGCCACTGCCACCTGAAGGTGCTACACAGCCGCCTAGCTGCCTCCAGCCCCTGCTCAGGGAACGATTTGCTCACGGTCATCGATGTGCAATAGGCAAACAATTTGATAAAATTAAAGGCAATGACATTATGTAGCTAAATAAGTTAGTAGAAAACCTGCACAGAGCAAACTAAAACCAAATAAAATAAGAAGTCGTTCATCGAATAATTGCGAAATTCCAATGAGCGGGCACAGTGATGCTTATATCTCCGTAATGTTTGATTATTCAATGTGAATTTTTAAGTTGCAGTAGAAATTTGAGTTCATTGTTACTGCACTACTCAGCCTGCTGTCAACGTGTAGAGTGAGAGGTGACACAGTCCGCGTCTTTACGACATCTCCATTGGAAGTTATTTGCCAGTGTGATGCTTACAGATTTCGCTTTGAGGAAGCCAAGTAATGAATACTACGTGTGCGCAAATTTAGATTTAAATCGAGAAGCCTAGTCTTCTTGTCAGGAATCAATCTTGAAAGGGAAAAATGTGAGCCAACTGTATCTCATTTGTTAGGTGTGTTAAAAGAATAATCTTGATGAAATCTAGGACAGCTGAGGAGATATGTTTCCATTTTTACAATGAAAATCAAGAATTTACACTTTATTAACAAGGATTCATATTGATACCTACATGTGCTACTAGCATGTCTTAAGACTTTCCCCGTCTTAAGTTCATTTGGAGGATTCTTGCAAAAAACCTGAAATTAAATATTAAGGTAAGTCAGCTTTACAAAACACGGTTAGTCCATTGTAGCCAATAGATCACGCAAATTTAGACTTATTAGGTCTACGGAAAGAACGCCAGAAACATTTAAAGTTAACGAGAAAACAATTAACTCTAAATTGGGTCGTTTGGGCACAGTAACAGGCAAGGGTAAGGAGGAGTCATGCGAGTGCAAGAATACCTAGAACAAAATAAATTAATTTATGAACAACGGAACGCTTACTTGTGACACCGAACACTATTTCGATACAAATTAAACTTTAACGCTTACTTCATACACTGATCATTATATCTATACAAATTAAACTAGAGACACCGAAATAAAGAAATAATCACATAAAGTAATGCTCACGATCAGACTGGACGTCACCGGCACAAAGGAACAAACAGAGTGAACGTCACACGCCGCTCGGCCACAAACTAAAAGCGAAATGAGCAAAGGGATCTTCCTTTAAATGTCAAAGGTATTTTGATACTACGTTATTATCGCTATCAAATCCTAACAGCATGTATGTATTAAATGTAATCTTATTAAAAAATTAGCTCGCCGTTACGGCGTCTGAAGATGAGGTCTAGATAAATTTCACTTGTCGAGATGGAATTAGTGTTCATTCATCAACGAATTTTGATCAAGTCAGAAATATTTCCGAAAAAATTAGCAAAGTGTTAAATCTTAAGTACTGGAGTCCTTCCGCAGTTCTGGAAGAAGCTAACTTCATTCGTTTTGTCGCAGAATTCTTTTCCTTTTGCTTAGGATGATCTGTTTAATTCGAAACGTTCAATTTTATTCATCTAGACTATTCTTTTTGTATTAATAAAATTACCATTCGTACAGCTATTTTTGCCTTGCTTTTCATTTTGAATATCAGACGCATCAATGCGGATTTAATTTTAGATAACGTAGATTTATTTCGCCTCCGCTAAAAACCGCGTTCACAAAAAAGCCTAGCAAATGAATAATGACAATTTTAGTTTCGATATCATGCAGTGTTATGGCCCGCTAATTTTTCCGAAAGAACTCATCTGAGACTAAATGGAAAAATGTTTTGTTCCGTAAATGTGATACAAGACACCACCCGAAATCATATGTACGAAGTACCCAACAGCTGAGCTGGTTAAGGAGTTTGCGTATCTTCAAGCGAATAACTGCATCGATGAAAGCATTCGACGCTTTCGTATGAACATTTGAATTTTAAATTTAAATTATACTGGAACTTGTTTCCAATGTTTCAAAAAGCACTGTGATAAATTTAAAAAAATGTGTTTGTTATGAGTTTTACCATAGATTGATAGTTCCATCCAGCTTACCTGGTCATTATTTCCCAGCGTTTTATTTGACGTAAAATAATTTTGACATCTTATTTCTACGGAAAAAAGCATAGTTCTTCATGATAACTGTTGCTTCTTTATTTCAAATAAAAATTTTTGCAGTTAATTAGGCTTAAGTAGGTAATACGTATGAAAAAACTAAGAATCTGTCAATTGCTAGTTTATTTCATTCATCATCAAAAACTATTTCCTGGGAAGATAAATGAAGGAAGGCTATATATTCGTAATTGGTCAGCTTTTGTCATTCAGCGGCCTCATTTTACGCTCGTGCCGCTCACCGCTTTCTTGCCTAAACCAGTTGGT
>JACJUY010006470.1:0-26497 GCA_014220935.1 Platorchestia sp. MABIK | reverse complement strand
GTCGTCTTCAGAGGAGGTGTTAATGAGTCATTGTCGAGTCCTTTCGGGAAGTCTCGCCTGCGTTGCTCTAGCCTTTCAGTTCGTAAACGTCCCAAAATATATTGCTAAAATCTTCCAGTGCCTGATTCTCCTCATTCTCTAGCAATGAACTCGCCACTTAGAGAAACACGAGCCTTTTTATAGGGTCCGCTACCAAGGACGAACGTAGAGATAGAGGGGTACGTAAAAGCTTCCGCTTGCGCGCTAACGGCCCCCAGTGTGCGTCACACACTAAGTAAAAATCAGTAATTTTAATTCGAAATTATATAGGAAAATAGCACGACAATTATCTCCATTTCACTTCTCTAGGTGTATGTTAACTCTACATGCTAGTGTGAACGACTTCGCATTTCATGCAGTCTTTCTTCTAGCGTCATTGAATATTCAGGAAGGTACGCAGAAATCATTTAATAAAATTAAATCGCTACTACATTACCTATTCGTTTTATCATGAGAAATCTAATCAAAGTCGCACGCAGTCAAGGGATGGCACACTGTGTTATTCGCCACGCACGTCGGAGGGTTTGAATTGGGATCGAAATAGGAATTTTCTGAGCAACCTAAGGGACCCGTCAGCACTCCTCCCGCACCATCACAGAAGTAGTACTGAGTGCAGTCGGTCGCATCAGGACAGTTTCCGTAGCAGTTGTCAAAACAAGGCGAAGGAGGAGCTGGCGAACAGTTCCCGTCGTCCGTCACGTATTCGTCATCTTGGCAGGTTTTCTCTGCCTCGACTCGGTCGGACACACATTCATAAGCCACGGTGCATACGGGGTAGTATCGAACCCAAGTTCCGTCGGAAATCCCAGAACAAGAAGCCCGGGCGACACACGTATCGTCACGACACACTCTGGTGACGTTTCCGCAAAACGTGACGTCTGTGAGATAGTTGAAGTTATCGCAGGTTACGAGTAAATTTTCGTTGTATGGATCGCAAAATGAGCTCCTGTAGCTGCAGTTACAGTCCGCAGCTGAGTCATGGTTGACGCAATTCGCCAGTGTGGTCGAGAACGTTTCGCATGCCTGTCGGTGGAAGAGCATTTGCAAATGTGACGAGTACGCGTGATTAAATTTTATAATTTTATTTAAAATATCCACTGCCTGACTTAATTTTGCACTCTTTTCAGTCAAATTTAGTCCAATTTCCAGCTTGCTGTTCGGTCGCGTAGATGAATGACAGCGAAAAGAACAATTCCAAACAGAAATATTAAAAAATATTAGGTAGCAATTTCCTATCACAAATTGTGCCCCAATAAACTTCTCATAAAAAATCTGTGCAATTGCCCCTGTTAAAAGCACTTTTGATGGATCATGTTGATGAACCGCGGAAATTGTTGCTTTCATTATTAGCACATTCATAATATTCGTACCTAAATATTTGCTCATTGAATATTGCAGCTTTGAATTCAAAATATTGGCAGAAATGAAGGTTTACTTCGCCAGAGCTGCAAGTTGGGAGCGCGGTAGCACTTAGGTTTTTGGTAGCGTTGCAATAGACGGGCTGCAGGCAGCTGGCGCAGTAGTACCCGTCTGCCTTGTCGTTACAGAAGTTGACCAGGTCTATGGGGGGTAGACTTCTGCACAGCGGAAACGAAATGTTATACCAATGGTAGAGGCTTCTTTCTACCTTTGTTATACCTTATCTTATGTAAACGTTGACTAGCACAGGTGACAATCAGTGACAGTTATCTAATGTGTTTCTGGATTTAAGTTATGTCTTTACTGGGACTAGTTTTCGTCCGTAATGTTGAGGGTCACGCGAGTTGCTAGTTACAATCTATCACGTGTTAAAATACGATGAATACCACTGACCATTTTGAAAGTGTCGTCGAATATCTGATCTGAAATTATTTTCGTATTTTAACACAAGATGAACTGTAACTACTAGCTGTGCTATGAGCCTTGAGTTTTCGTTTTATTAACACGCATTGCTATTGGTGCTCCCAGTCCTATTTTACCATGTAATGAGCTGGAACAATTTAGTAGGGTTGAAAAATTCCCCTGAAAAACACTTCTGCTTTAGACAGCTGGGTTTTCCCTCGCTCTTCGGAAGGAAGAGTCTCGAAGCAAAAGATGTGAAAATAAGTTGGTTGAGGAGCTCAGTCAATTGGTCGTCATAAGAAAAACTAAGGCTTCCGTAAAGTTATAATACACAGATAGGAGTTAGTGAACTTTAAATAACAGTAGTATTACTACAGCTACCTCATCAAACAAGCCCGCTGCATTAATTTAGCAGTTATTTTCTGGATTTACCGTTTGATGTGCAATGTATTAAGGCAATAATCAATTGCGTTTATTCACTCCATTTCAGATTTTTGAAAAAAACGAAAGCTATAATTTTAAAATGATCATCGTGATTTCTTTAGGGGTTTAAAATTTGGCTTTATGGTATAATTGCAAATAACAACGAGAACTCACCTAATGCCCAAGACAAACTGTAGAGCGACCTGAGAAAAAAGCAAAAATTGAATTCGTTTGAAGTTGTTCTGTTGAGGTGACATTTTCTTTCTTCGATTGTTATTCGAGCAAATCGAAACCATGCATATGTATACCTCGTCAATGATTTACTCCAATTACCGAGATGTGCTCTGTTACTTTTACTAATAATTACTTTCGTGTTTCAATAATTATCAAAAATATTAAAAAAGAACCAATAGAGTTTTGAATAGTCCACTATCTTTTCATTATTTGTCAGGATAATTAAGGGTAAATCGGTGCTACAAATTTAAATATCCTGACTGAATTAACTGCAACAGAACTTGCAAAAGAACGAATGCTATGAGGATTAGGAAAGTTCCGTACGACTGCAAGGTTACTGCCAAGTATTTCAAACGGTGCCAAACATCGTGACTCAAACGGTGTCAAACATAGACTCAAATGTTACCAAGCATAGACTCAAACGGCACCAAACATTGACCCAAACGCTGTCAAACGACGCAAATGTTACCAAGAATAGACTCATATATAAAGCCAAAAAAATTACTCAAGCGGCGCCAAACATCGGCTCTAATGAAAGAGACCCCAAACCCGCCAATTTCGCGGTGTAGCTGACAGTGTGAGTCTCGCAAAAATAACATACGCTGCGTGTTGTACCATTATGTCGACGTGAATTTGCTAAAAATTTCGGCCTTGGCCATCGTTCTAGAAATTCCGAGATTGTAGCGTATATTTATTCTATTTCATTGGAAGCATGAAGCCCATGAAGGCCTCTTAGTAAAAATTAATTTCCTTCACAATGAACCGGGTATTGCTGTGAGAATCTATCACTGTGTTAAAAAACCGTGGAAGTGGGTTTGAAAATCATTTGTCATTGAATAGAACAAGGTTACCTAAAAACTCATGTTAACATCAACATCAAAGAACAAAAATCAGCGTCATCGTGCGTTGTATAGACACGACAACCGGACTGAGAAGTCAGAGTTCACGGAATACCTCAAAAAGTTCAAAAAAAAGGTATTGGTACATATATATTGGTATTTACCAAGCCATTTTCTCTTTTTAGTAGAGAGTGGCTGAGTATCATTGACATGATACTCTTACAGGGAATGTACGTGATAGGGGTTCCCCAGGCCCCTAGTCACGCCCGAGCTTTAAGGCCTTATTTTCCTCTCGTTTAGTGCCCAGGTAACATTCCTTGAGGACAGTGACCACACTGCAGGCAACGACCCTGATTTGCCGCGTCAGCGTTTTTCACGCCAACCGCTGCGCACAGGGCTCGAACCCGTGCATGAAGCTCAGAACGCAAGCGCTCTGTACACTCGGACACTGCAATGCCGAGGTAACACCAATGAAAAGGTAACGCATAATAAAATTTACAAAATATGTTTTCATAAAATAATCCCAAAAATGTTCAGCGGCCTGTGAATTTTAATTTAAATCGATCAATTAAACCGGTATATATAATTTTTTTTTTCTTTACAAAACAATTTAACAAGTTGATTGTGATGGATTAAACGAAAGTTCAATATTCAATTCAAATAAAAGTTAAATGCAGGAAGCAATTTGGAAAATAGCAAACATTAACTGGAGCCTTCCATCATTTAGTTTTGATTGAGTATTCATGAAAATTGAGTTTGTGACTACTGGTCGGTTTGCAGCAGTATGAAAATCTCCTCTGACCACCTGCGGCTCACGTCGCAATCGGTGTAAATGAACTGGTTACGTTAGATGACAAAATTGCGAATTCGCACGACAATTTAAAACAAACTCCCGGGACGAACGAGTAAGTCACGTAAAATGGTGCAATAAAATATCTTAAAAACAATAATGAGAATAATAGTAATAATAATAAAAATAATATTAACGAAAATATTTGTTCATAATAATTCAAAAACATTTCTTACCAAGGCAAAGACGACCTTCATCGCGGTACTTCTGCAAGTCTGTCTTCAAGTTAACAGAACCCTCGATGAATTCTGCAAGGGGAAAGAAGTCATTATTAAACAAGTTCTGAGGTCACCTTAAGGGATCTGATTACAATTATTAACAAATGTAATTTAAGTGTTATGGATGTTATTGGTGATAACGTACTTGAACAGATGTTGTGAAATAGCAAAATACATCAGTAATCGGAAAACTGCAAAAATACTTATTGTTAATAATAAACGTCGAGGCACACAGTAAACAACTAGCAAAGTAAAAAAACCGTGACGGTGAAGACGGCATTTTTTAAAAGCCTTGGACCAGATTTTCATGTATTTTACTTTGCAGTTGCGGGAGAGCTAGAAGCAAAAGTTCGTTTGTGTACTTGGCTACTCTGCGTACTGTTCTTTCATGACAAAATACTCAAGTTTGAATTTAGTTCAAATGAAATTCAAGCCCACACCCTATATTACAAGGTTATGAGATGTTTCGTGCTTAAATTTTAATGTAAAAATCATAAACTAGATAAATTTGCTTCCAAAAAACAGTGCGTAAAGTAGTGTAATCAACAGATGAACTTGATTAACTTGACTTAGTGTTTAATAATCCGCCCCCTGGCTGGAGGCAGGAATCCAAACTACGACAAAAACTTTTATTTCAAATTTCAATAGCTCCGTAGGGTTATACTGATAGTGACGTTACGGTTCTATTTACAAAGCCTTCACGGTTCTATTGATAATGATGTTATGGTTCTAGTCACAATAACGTTAAGGTTCTATCCATAATGACGTTACGATTCTATTGATAATGACGTTACTGCTCTACTTTTAGTGACGTCACGGTTCTACTTATAGTGTCATTACTTTTTTACTTGTAGTGACGCTACTGTTCTTACAGTGATACAATGCATCTAAGTACTTCAGGTGTCTCGTTTCATCTGATCTTCACACTAAAATGAGAACAGTAATTAAATAAATGTAAAACACAGCGCAAGCACTTATCTCCGCTAATAACTTTCCAATCAAAAATAAAAAAATTGAAATTGAATTGAGGGAATACATATGGAAATAATTAAAATAACTGAAATAAAGGAAATGAAAAAATCCATTTTCCATCTAAAAAACTAAAACAATTGAAATAAAAGAAAAACTAATATTACAGCGCCACACTTACATCTCTGCTGAGCCGAACTCATAGCGAATGACAACAAGTATTCAATCAAAACTTATTTTAAATAGCCTTAAAAGAAATTTTTGCTAGAGAAAGCTTATGTAAGAAGCCTTTAGCGTTATTTACTCCAAAAAACATATTAATAAAAGAAAATCCTGAATAATATTACAATAATTTCTTCTGAAATCCTCAGTACTCACCACAATGCCTGTTGTACGAAGGCGCCGATAGCTCTGATGTTGGAGAGCAATTCGCTGCACACAAGATGCCTGGCGTCGTATCAGGCTGGGAAAGCGCCGCGCTGATACGGAGGCAACCTCGTGTGTTGGGGACCACGGTGTGGGTAATGATTACGTCATCGTGTGGGGACGTGTGAAGGGGACCACAGTGTGGGTAATGATTACGTCATCGTGTGGGGACGTGTGAAGGGGACCACAGTGTGGGTAATGATTACGGCATCGTGTGGGGACGTGTGAAGGGGACCACAGTGTGGGTAATGATTACCTCATCGTGTGGGGACGTGTGAAGGAGACCACAGTGTGGGTAATGATTACGTCATCGTGTGGGGACGTGTGAAGGGGACCACAGTGTGGGTAATGATTACCTCATCGTGTGGGGACGTGTGAAGGGGACCACGGTGTGGGTAATGATTACCTCATCGTGTGGGGACGTGTGAAGGGGACCACAGTGTGGGTAATGATTACCTCATCGTGTGGGGACGTGTGAAGGGGACCACGGTGTGGGCAATGATTACGTCATCGCGTGGGGACGGAAATTCGCGGGAGTACCTCTTTTTAAATTTCTTACGGATTTTGACACGTTGCTTTACACCAGGAAAAGGAATAGTAAATGATACAATGATATTTATTTTGATGACGGGAGTTTTTCGTCTCTTTTTTTAATTTTCCATCAATTTTGACTTCTTGATTTGGGCGGGTGAAAGGAATTAGAAATGATGCAATGACATTCATTTCCACAGTAAGTAATATTGATTCGTATCCGAAAATAACTGGTTATGGAAGCAAACATCTTCAATGGCAGGTGTGAGAAAGAATGAACTGTAATTAAATCTATATCCCACAGGTGTTCGGTTTCATCTACATGCATGAAGTTAAGCGACAGGTTAAACTTCACAGAACTATTGTGTCATTTTAGATATTATAAAGCCATAAAGTCGAGTTCTAAGTAAAATTCGACCCGAAAATGAATGGAGTTACATTGAGCGGGCTTGTATCCTAATTACGGCGGGGAAAAATTTGCAGTGGGAAAATCACGTTACTCAAATAAAGCCCAATAAACAGCGTATGCTTGTCCATAACTTCGTTTTAAAATAAGTTTCGTTTAAATACCTTTTCACTTTGTTGAAATCCAATTTTGTTCATACAAAGACAAATTTTGGATCGATGTAATAAAATTTTGGGTAAATGAAATAAAAAAAAAATGGAACAGAAATCGGAAGCATTTCGTAAGTTCACAACGTTATTTGTTACCAGCGTCACTTCCACACGAATATCTAGCTGTTTGCTATCAATAACTCGCCTAGGCTTAAGCCGATTTTAGCTCCCATGTCTCGCAAAATGCAATAAAGTACTTTTCTATTACACAACAGAATTACAATTTTAAACCAATAAATGTTTTCATTATCATGAAGACATATGTTCAAGGAATTTTAAAGTAATTTTCACCCAAGTTATTAATGCTGACCAGATGGTCGTCGTTTCAGGTTACGAGAGATTCGAGATGAAGTAAACAAGAGTCTATTATAGGGTTTACATCCCGGGATCTCGAGATCCTGGATGATTTGGGGCTGAAATTTCCCGGTGCGGGAATTCCTGGGATCCTAAATAGTGTATGTATTTCAAAATGTGAATGAGAAAATACCTTAAAATTATGTTGTTTAAAATGAGTAATCAATTAGAGAACTCATGATAGCACTTAAGTGTCTTAATATTAGTGTAATTTACATCACCACTCAGTGTAATCTACTCGATCTCATGATAAAGTTCTACTATTGCATCAGAATGTATTTTGTGGTTTGGTTTTCCAGGCAACGGCCGATGTTGCAGAAACTAAAACCTTTGAATGGCAATGTTAGGTTAAAAATGCAACTGGAGAAAGTGAGAAGTGTATAAAGTGCAGCAAGAGTTTACTTTGCAAATGCTGGTCTACCAGTGGTTTGTTACGTCACCAAAAGAGTAAACAAAACATAGCGATGCCTGAAATTGTAGACCCAGTTGCGTCAACTAGTAGCTCAGAAGACAGAATTCGTATTGGAATAAAGCGCCCTAATACAAGGGAGAGCAATAATGAAAGCACCAAACCTAAAAAACAAAAATAACAAGTTTCGTAAAGGTGCGTCAAAGTACTCCAGAAGAACAAGTGACCAAGCTTGTAGCAGTTGATGGCGTGTCAGAGAGAATCCTTCTCAGATGAAGGTTTTTTGCTCCCTAAATAGCCAAATACTGTGATTGGCATGGGCAACAAATTACAATAGCATAAATGTAAAAATATAAAGAATTCCCGTGATTGTCTTCCTGAAATCTTGGGATTCCGGGATTTTCATTTTGCCCAGGGATTGTAAACCCTAGTCCATTAACTATTCAATGAGAATTAGTTTAAAAAAAAGTGGGACATGACCTTTTGTTGAATATTGAAATACTAGTGTACACAGCCCGTCGAAAATAACGAGATTCGATATTTTCCTTCCCGGTGTGGATGACAAGCAAATATTTCCATCCTAATAGTACCGTCGATTAAAATATTTTTGTACATGTGCGCTGATATAATTCGTATCACAGATGCGGTTACTAAGCATCCTTTAAGAGTTTCACAGACTCACGGACCAATCAACCAAGCGAGCAGCAGCCCTGATAAGTGCCACGCTAACTAAACTTTTCTTCCATCCCACTTGTGTCTTCATGAGATCCTGTGGCTGTGTTGCACTGGCGAGTAACAAAATAGTTACAGTAAATTTCAAAGTAAAAGTTACTCTTTTGTGAGAGTACATCACTTAAGCAAACTTGGGAAATTTTTCTGGAATACCCAAAGAGAATAGAAAATATGTATCACGTTGTGTTGTATTTCTTTTGAGCTAAACTTAAGTTCGGCATAGGAACTTCACCCGTGAGCCTTTCTTAATTGTTTATTTTTAATCTTTTCTGTGTCGTGTAAGTTTATTCCTGTGATCATGGCCTGGCGACATCGCCCAAACATCCGTGAACCAGCGAGCCTCGGCACGCGTTACTGTGTCGCTTGTGGTTCAAATCTAACAGGGTTTCTATTCGTGGCCATCGGAATGTATTAAGAAACTTTCATGTCTCTTGTGTATTGACTTGCCGGAAAACTATCATATTTTGTCAAATGTGTTTATAGTTGGAAAATATCTCGTTCACTTTTCTAAGCTTAACGCTGTTAGTGTTCCTAACTGCACTTCGGTGCATGTGAAAGTTTAGGCAAAAAATTAATAATTAGCGGTAGAACTAAGACTTCCTCGTAATTTCGTTCAGCGATTCGCTCCGCCATAGCTTTGGGCTAGCGGCCGCAGCACTAGCACTCGGGCTGAAGGAATAGCTCTGTCTTGTAGATGCACTGGTGGACCCGCTTGGGTACCCTGACCCCGTGCCCTGGAAGCTGAGCTCTACAGTGTGGGCCATGCACCAACCTCAGCCGAACCGGAGCGTAACGTCCACCCATTTCTACGGGATCTTCCCGCCACTCCTGAAACTGAGTCGCATGTTGCGCCACTCGGCGTGTGGTTGGACCTGAGCCTGGCAGCCAGCCTATTTTTTTGTGAATTATCCTAGTTTTGAAAGTTTAGGGTATTATTAGTTACTATTAAACTTTGCCATCTACTTGTAATAAATAATGCTATTTAAGAAACGTCATTTCTCCCTTGTGGTTGCGTCTCGAGTATATTCCTTTAACATAGGGGAATATATGTTGAAGTGGAATTGAAAGAGTGCATGTGACGTCATATCATGTTCATTTTAATTACAATTCGGCAAAAGAGAAATGAATCAATTTCATTTTCATTAAAATTTCGCTAAGAGAGTTATTTTATGTGGTTCTTGTTGATACATAGCAATCGGTGATGTATATTTTCACCTTGATATAAATCTGGAGAGTAGCTTTGTATGGTTTGTTTCTCTTGAACCATTGCAGTTGGTATTATATACCTTTTTACAATAATTATAAATTTACCCCGTGTTTTCTCCCTCAACAAATTATTCATGTTTTGCATCATCAATTCCATCACACACGATACTCACCTCAAGAAGTAGGTAAAATATTTTTTTTTTCCTCCATCATTCATTTCTACAATTGAAAAATCCCCAACGGCTCTATTTATCTCTCAACTGCCCTTAAAATCTAGTATTCCAGTGATACAGTCGCCCATTTCACCTCCGAACTCCAGAAATTTCTCTCAATTTACTGTCCCTGAAACCCGGATTTTACTTTTATTGTTTTTATATAGTGGATATCTGCTGATATTGATTTTAAAAGTAGACACCTGCAGGTATCGATTTTATGAAGTAGCTACCTACTGGTACTGTTTTTATGTAGTGGATACCTGCAGATATTGATTTTATGAGAGGCCACTTGATGGTATTATTTTTATGAAGCGACAACCTGTCGGTATTGTTTTCATGAAGTATCAACGCTACAAATATTATTTCTATAATGTGCCAATACCGCCAGGTATTTCGAACACTTTCACACTTGGCAACGCCGCAACAATTACAATTCATCAAGAGTTTGGCCATGTCACCCATATCTCTACTATCTCGCACGACAGCTGCAGTGTTGAGATAAATTCTTTCTGATAAGTCAACTTTCCCTCGTAGCGACCTGAATTTGGGGTTATTATCTCTATTATTTTTCTGGCATTTCCGCATTTCTGGCATCAATCTCCGTTTTTAGGTGGACTTAAAAACAGCTTTCGTTCTTAGTCCGAAGCGGTAAAAAATGTTTTTCAATACGCGTGTATTAAGTAATGATAGTTTGAATTTGCGGAATGTTCAGGGTCGAATTCTGACTAGAAGTTTTGTCGGAATAACGAGAAAATAAGCGTACAAAAACTATGTATATTCCACGAAGGAGCGCTGTTAAAGTTGTTCTCAATCGCTCGGTTTTGAATGAATTGTTTAAATTTTCGCACTGATCCCTAATTGCTGCTTGGGGTGGCAGGGTTTGTGCACGACCGGTTCTATGAGATATTCCTGCGTGTTGGCTATGTCTGATGAATTGTTGGTGTTTGGCACTACCAACGTAAGACTGCATGCAGCAGTCACACTTATAAAAATAGACACAGCCACTCCACAGGCACTCATCCAATCGTTCCTTTCTGCTAAAAAAAGGGATGTAATCTTAAAACTATTTCTATAAAACACTCTGATGTCGACCGTTGTAAAAAACCTACTTACCAAAGACACTACCTCCCTCTTCCGCTCTGCGTTCAAATAACCCATGAATGGTAACTCGACATACAAGGTCTGTATTGTTACGCTCAAAGTCGCAGGAGAGGGGCAAATTTTACGTTTTAACAATTTTTTCACACACTTCTGAGTAAGTGATTTCAGATACATGTTGTTAATCAGTAATTTTACAGTGTATGCTATTTCAAGATGGAATAATTCACACGTACTGGATATGCGGTGTGCACGATGAAGCAAACTGTAAATATACGATTTTATATATCCTTTATCTACACAACTGAAATAGTTCATGGCGAGACCAGTGAACGTTATCTTCCTGTAAACAGAAGTAATGAGTTTTGAATTTGACTTTTTTATGAGTAAGTCTAGGAAAGGGATCTGACCATTTTGGTCTACTTCCATTGTAAATTTAATATTAGAATGAGATGCGTTGGTATACTGAAAGAAACTATTGGCTCCCATTTCAGAGCAAAAAAAAAAAATGTATCGTCCAGATACCTTTAGTAAAATAATGGCTTAAACTCTGGTGGACATAGTCTCAAAAAATGTTTTTCCAAGTTGGCTAGAAAAGAGTTCGCTATTAAAGGAGAAAGATTAGGATCCATTATCTGGCACAGTTACAGATAATGGATCTAATTTTGTGAAAGCCTTTAAAGATTTTGGAGTTGCTGCTGTTAAATTTGACGAGTTAATGAACAGTAATGTGACTGAAGAAGAAGAAGAGGCATGTGAGAATAAATTGCAGCTAATGTCTTCTGACGAAGACACCAAAATATCTGGTGATGTTAATGCTGGCGATAACGTTGATGCTGTTCAATCCTGCTTGTCAAAGCACGTGCGCTGCGCTTCCCATACTTTGAGTTCAGTAGCCACAACTGATGCCAAAATGCTGTGAAATATTCAAAGTTTGCGACCACTAGTCACTCAACAATAGGAAAGTGTTCATCTTTGTAGGACAAAAGCGGCCGGCCAAAAAATGCAGCATTGATCGAAGATCTTCTCGGTTGAAGTCTTCGTTTTCCTTGTCAAACACGTTAGAATTCACTCTACGATGCATTGACTCTCTTGTTGAAACACAAGGAAAAATTTAACCAACTCATGCAGATTCTCGATTTGCCGATTATTAAAACCACAGAAATGGAATTTATTACTGAGTGTGTCATTGTTTTGGCTTCTATTGCTACAGCACTTTTCACCTGCAAAGAGAAGAAACCATATACTGTGGTCATTACCTGCTAACTCTGCTAACTGTGCAGAACCAGCTGGGAGAACTAAAATCAAAATCCTTAAAGCACTGCACTCCACTCTTACAGACAGTTACTCAAGGGTTCCAAAAAAGATTTAGAAAGTATCTCCAGCTGGATGAGGATAACGAACTAAATGAAGGATGGGATCGCGAGAGCAGAGTAACGTCACTGAAGAATGACTTAATGCTCTCTGCGTCATCATTTGTGTCGCCTTCAAGAAGTTTAAATCCATCAGAGGATGCAAGTTCATCCGAAGGTGATGAATACTTTGAATTTGGAAATAACTCATCTATAGACACGACAGCGGAAATGTAAGTCGTGAGCTTTCTCAACGATAACCACAAAAGCCGAAGTGTGAAGCAGCATCCTCTTATACTTAACATGTTTCTTCGATATAACACAGCTTTGCCGTCTCCACTCCAGTTGAGAGGCTATTTTTTCTAGCCGGGCTCACATTAATTAACGCCTCATAGGAATAGACTGAGCGAAAGAACAGTTGAACACTCGCTATTACTGCGAGCTAATTCAAATTCCCTATAAAAGACCAATGCAAATTGTTTGTTCGATGATTTGTTGCTCGTAACAAGTTCACATGTATCCCCTGTTAATATGTGTTTTAATTATTGCGTTTCAAATGTTTGTATTAAATTTTCAAACACTGTTATCTACTATACCAGTGATTTATTATTGTTTGGCGGTGAAAATGGGAAATGTATCCACTGATGTATTTCAATACATTTTTATGTAGTTAGTACTCAGCATTTAAATACCTCTCTAAAATGCATTTGGTATTTAAATGCATTTTAACGATGTATTTAGTATTTTAATGCATTTAATGTATTTAGCTCCCATCACTGCTCGCATAGCACTCATTTGTTCCTCCCCAATTGATTGCGGCCGACAGCCCACTCCCACGCACCCCGCACTATTACCTCGCCACGGATGACATCTCTGCAACCTGTGCAACCGCATCATATTTTTGCTGAACCACTCTGCAGCCAACGTTCATCTTCGAGATTCTGAGTCGTCAACGAAACTGGCGTAGTCACCTCTCCAAGTTCACTCAACACAACAGCAAACCATCTACCGAGGTCTCGCTACCGAGAACGTCAAAGCATCCTTTATTCAGGTGTTTCCAAACAAAAAACGGCTCCTAGCAGACGTCACCTCAAAGTATCCGTGACTCAGGAAACTCAGTGACACATACTTACTGAGCTTTACTACAGTACAACTTACAGTTCCGGACCCAAATATTCCATCATTTTAAATCTTTGTGTGCCTGTCGTTATCATCTTGCCTAGTATCCTCTCGTTAACTCCAATCCACAATAACTGAGCGGTAAAAATTACTATAAGAGCGCCTTGTGCTGTCATCGTCTGTTGACAATTTATCTTTTTGAAAATTCATTTTATGTAGATTGTAGGGAGTTCATCCATTGTTTAAAATTAACGTAGAAACGCAAGCAATGGACACTTAAACCAGTTAAGATGGACTCGGACGCTTTTATTTAAAGTGTGTCATTTTCGTTGTGTTGTAGGAGTAAAGGTTTAACTCTTAATTAAGCGATTCTGTTAAATCTGGTGAAGCTAAATCTTCTCCTCACATATCCAAATCATATTACCCACAGAAGTCTATTGATTTCGTATAATTTGAGGCTAAACCTCACAGTGAAGAAGGATTGTCGGTTTCACTTTGCAAGTAATAAGCTCGTCATAAACTAATACTCTCATCTCGATATTTGCTGACATACTGAGGGAAAAACTATCACAGATCCATCGAAATACTTTTTAAAATTTGGATAATGGTGGTATCTTAGATGCGCTTCCTGCATATAAACAAACGAGCTTCCAAACATCTTGACGAATGAAAAATTACTTAGAAATACCTTGCATGCGCATCGAACTATGTATTAAAAAACGTTCTTTATTTATAAGAACTACAAGCGAACTCCCGTCATACATAGAAACGATTAAAAAATTTAAATCATGAACTCATATTGTAGAAAAATGCCTAATACACAATTACAGCTAAGGTGTTACTTATTTCATAGCTGTACGGGGTTACATTCTTTCAGCAGCAACACTTTCATCCCCAATTTCAATTAGAAACTAATATTCATTGACTTCTCACAAACAATGGAAATATTGAAATTAAACATTGTCATTAATTTCCAATGACCATTACCCTCACAGTTTTGCAGATAGAAAACCATTACGAATCCCGACGTCATTTGTCAAATTATACAGTTCTGTGTGTGAACAGTCAATTTTACTCGTACTACGAGAAATTTTCGTCTTTAAATTTTTTCCCCGATTAGAAATGTTCAATTTTGTTCAAGTTAATCTAGTTATGCTATCAGAGAGAGAGAGAGCACCTGAATCTTTAAGTTGCTTTATTGAAGTTTCAACGCTCTCTCGTGCAAAGATCTAATAATTGTCAAGACACTCCACGAATTGGCACATCCGAAACCTGTTGATGGGATTCTGAAAGAAGGTACAGTACATTAATTTCGTACCCTATTCAGTTGTACGCGAACCCACACGAAGACAGGGAGGAGCACTGGGAATAATCATTGCCACAAGCAGGCGGGTTAGAGTTGGGGTTGAAATAGTATAATGTAAAGTCGTTAGGACAGACAAGTGGACCGCTCAAGACGTTCCCAAGTCCGTCACAGACGAAGTACTGGTGGCAGTTGGTCACATCTGGGCAGTTTCCGGCACAGGAATCTGAACAAGGCGCTAACGGGGCGAAGCATAAGCATCGCTCTGTCACGTATGTCCCAGCTGAACACGAAAATTCTGTCACAACCTTTTCATTCAAGCACAGATAGCCGAAATCGCAGACGTTGGGGTCGTGGACGCAAGTTCCATCCGGCACTCCGGCGCACGAAGGCTGGTCCACGCACTGTTGAACGTGGCATTCTCTGTCATCTCCGCAGTCTTGCACTTCAACGATGGCGTGTAATGAGCAAATTGCAAGGTAGGAGTCTGTGTACGGGTCGCAAACGTTCGTGGTGGAATTGGAGCATGAGCAGGTCGTTGCGGTGCTCTCTAAGGTGCATCCCGCGATGGTGGATGAAAATTCCTCACAGACCTGGAAGTAGCACTATGTAAATTAGATGTTAAAATAGAGTTCTGCAAGACTTAATCGTACGTGGTTATGGGTTAAATTTGTTGATGAACGGAAGTGCAGTTTACCAATTTAAGGTTGAGTTATCAGTAGTTTTTATTTTTAACTCGATGATAAAAGAAAGTTAGACATCAAGTTTGGTTGGATGTTAAACTTGATGTTAAAATAAGTTTGTGAAGTACATTTTAGGCTAAGTAATAAATAGTAACCATTTCAGCTACTTCAGAAACATAAATTACTCGGCATTAAATCGTACAAATACACTAATGTACGTAGTGAGACATTACTTGAAGTAAGGCGTTTAAATAATAAATGATAAATTAGTAATCAATTGATCAAGAGATCAATGTGTTAATTTTAATCACACATTAACTAAAACTTGCACCTCAGAAATGAAAATTTCCGTCAAATGAGCTTGGCTTCACAGGAACAACAAGCGAGATGAAAGTACGTTGTTTAGCCTCTATCTTAGAAAATAATATCACTGAACTGAAAAAGTTTAAAAAACTACAATTACAAGAAATAAAAGTACACATTTGATGGGTATTTCACACGGCAAATGTAGTAAATATGAAACGTCGAACGATGGATGTGGTTAACAAAATGAGTTTTACTCAGAAGCTTATCCTATTTGTCATGTTAGAAAAGAAAGCGTTAACTCCGAAAATAGGTCGATTCGTTTGCATGAAATTTTGGCGCAGATTTATTTATCGTTTAAATTTTCAATTGTTCTACTTTCTACTTGAATCAGGGTGATTTTCTTTTGCCTCCACTTATAGAGTAAACGTAATATCCAGGCTGTTTTCAAAATTCTTTCAACGAATTTCAAGCCAAGGTTTCTTGTGCTACACAAACCTACTCACTCTATGGAGGGGCATTTACAAATCTTTAGTTTGAAAGTTACCGAAGTTTCAAAAGTCGTAGCGTACTGTTCTCTTGGCCACACCCACGTACCCTGACATGACACCCGAGGACTTCTACTTTTGGAAATACCTGACGAATTAAGTATACGGTACACCAGTCAGAGAAGAAGAAATTATCGGCAGGATTATTGATATATGCACAATGATTATTATTGATGTCTAAGCAAGGATTATTAACGATGTCTGGGCAGGATTATTATGGATGTCTGAGCAGGGATTATTATTGATGTCTAAGCAAGGATTATTATTGATACCTAAGAAAGGATCAATATTGATAAATGAGCAAGGACTTTTACTGATGTCTGAGCATGGATTATTATTGATGTTTAAGCAGGGATTATTATTGATGTCTAAGCAAGGATTGTTATTAATGTATGAGCAAGGATTATTGCCTGCGATAGAATTATTACTGATGTCTGAGTGAGAATTGTTATTGATGTCTGCGCAAGGATTATAAGTGAAGTTTGAGTAAGAATTATTATTGGTGCCTGCGTAAGGGTTATTATTGATACCTGAGCAACGTTTGTTATCACAGTGTAACAATATTTTGACTTTTTTCTGATTTTGATCAATTAATGTAATTTTCTATTTTCTATCATTTTAGAAACGAAGAATATAATAACTATATTCTTTAAAACTTTAATTCTTCTAAACTAGCTAGCGATGTTATGAAACTAGCCTATTATAATAGGCTAATTTCATTTATCCCCAGCAATTCAGACAAATTCTACACTAATTTGGCAAAAAAAAATTGAAGAACTTTCTAGATGACAGTGCTCTGAGCTCTCCTTATCCACTCCACCCAAGAGAAAGAAGCTGTGTTTACAAAAGAAAAGTAGTCCAGAAGAACATGAAGACGCTGACCCAGAGTTCAGAGACGCAATTGATGAGAGAAACCCATACTATTCCAGCCAAGAAGACATCGATGGTCTGATCACAGTTCTTGGCCTCACGAAGTCAAATGGCGAGCTTTTGACGTCGAGACTCAAGCAGTGGAATTTGCTAGTTAAGAGTGTGCACATTCATATCAAGTCAGAGAAAGCGTCACCGTCATTTTTCAATCTTTTTTACTCGTCAAAATGAGCTTTGCTTTTTCCACAATGTGACCGTTCTGTTTGAGGCAATTAGAATTACCTTCAACCCCAAAGAGTGGCGGCTCTTTATCGACAGCTCGTGCAGAAGCATCAAAGCAGTGCTGCTTCACAATGGGATATATGTACCCATCTCTCTCCCCCTCCCATTCTGTTCAGGTCAAAGAGGAATTCAAGAGTGTCAAGATCTTGGTAGATTTTTGAAATCGAGGATACCGTTGGGAGGTTTTTTACTTTAAAATGGTGGCTTTCCTGATGGGTCTCCAAAGCGGCTTCACAAAGTATCCTAGTTATCTTTGCCTTCGGGACAGCAGGAATACCATGTCACATTACCTCAAGCAGTACTAGACACAGCGAACCAAGTTTAGTGTTGAGAAAAACAACGTGAAATGGGAGCCATTTTTGAATCCCAGAAAAGTACTGTTTCCTCCATTCCACTTGAAACAGTGCCCTATGAAACAATTCGTCAGAGCTCTAGATAATCCAGTCTAACTTTTTCGCCGCCTGCATGTTTCGCCGTCCCAGTAATTAAATAGCTTAGGCAGCGAAAAACATGCATGCTCCGTCGAAAAAGTTAGAATGGGAAGGAGTACCTCTTTCAAGTACCTCCAAAATTTCTTCGCCAAGTTGTCTGTAGCGAAAGTTGAAGCCGGTGTCTTTATTGGTCTACAAATTAAAAGGTCATTGAGTGCGAGTCTCAATAAAACTCTCAAGGAAAGAGAAAGCAGCATGGGACAGCTTTTTCGCAGTACTTCTTGGCTCCTTGGGGAATCATGAGGCCGAAAACCACGTGGAGCTTGTTGAGATCTTGGTGACAAACTACGACAAACCCCCCTCGCAATAGTCACCCACCACACGCAATAGCCACCCACCACTCGCAATAGTCACCCCCCACTCACATAATGCGCATCACAGCTCGGCAGCACAGTGGCCGGGGTAGACAGAGAAGAGTTGCAGTAGATAGGCTGTAGACAGCTGGCGCAGTGGTACCCGTCTACCTTACCGTCACAAGCATAGCGCGGGTCGATAGACGGAAGACAGCTGTTCAGGGAGGGAAACAAAACGCCTCTGTCAGAAATACTACTACTAAAATGATTGAATGCTGAATTTAAATAAATTTACTCTGTACAATGCGTGTTGGATACGTCCATGTTCAATTGAAAACGTCCATGTTGTCAGAATCATGTTCAAAATTGGACATCATGTTCTATTCTTATCAGAAAATTGTATGTTCTGTTCAATGAGTCTATCGAATATGTAAGATCAGAGTTTTAAATTAAATGCACTTCATAGATTAGCACAATATTTACCAACGGCTTTTTCAAACCGCTTTCCAAGCGGTCCTCTGTAATAGCTGTGAGTAGTGGTAGGACTGATGTCACTCATGGAAATATATTGCTTTGAATCGTTTGCTTTTTTTTATTAATGTACAGCGTATTGCATAGAATTTGATTACTGAATTTTTGATATACGCTTCTTAGACACTTAGGGACAAAAGCGAAGAAATCAGGATGGCAGGACTCCAATTCATATCCTTTTCTTGTCTTGCTAGAAAATCCCTCGAGCATTGATTGTACTCGACGTCTAAATTCTTTGAACACATAGATAAAATCATCGCAACACATATCGTAAAACATCGATCGGATCAAGAGTCTCTCATTTCGGTATCACACAAGTTTTAAGACCCTGCTAAAGTATGTCCGAGTGTTATCCCTACTACTTAAATTCAAATCCCTTAAAATGATAAAGCAATTTCGTTCAACTGAAAATCATCCTTTTCAAAATGAAATTCGTTCGTTCGTTCAAATTCATTTTAAAAACTTCAATATGAAAACCCCTCTCCTACAATTGAAAATCAAGTTCCTCGTAGTGAATGGTCATTTTGAAAGAAATCACTCGCAACAGGGAAGGGATTTTTTCACTGATTAACAATGGGTTCTCCATTTTAAATCTATCAACAAATCATTCAGCCCAGGAAAGTGTTACGTAAAATAGTAACGTTAGAATATGGATGTTAAGATTTAACTTTTTCATCCACATTCATTCTGGAATTGGGAAAATTAGTGGCAAATATACACCTATCTTTGTGTATAATATTACGTTACTAGTGTTCACGGGGCGTCAAAAGTGACAGTATTCTCTAATGTTAGACAAAGCACATAATAAATCACTAACTCAGGTCGTATCACAAATACGGTCATTTAGCACATCCCCTTCTAGTAGTAATATTACCTCTATGTAAATATCAGAGACCGTCACCGCGAGACGGACCAACCAACCAAGCGAGCAATAACGATGCATTATTGTTGTATTATTATTTAGTGGATTGGTTGCTTGCTTGCATGCTTGGTGCGTCCGACCCCACCCTAACCCAGTGAACTGGACACCTGACCACCACACACAACGAACACAAACTTCTGCTCTCGTGCTGATTGAAATTTATTAGAAATGGATCCTCACCGAAAAATATAGGAAAAATTTGAAAAAATGAAAATTTCATCTTTTAATTCAAAGCAGTCGCCACGAACGAATTTCAACTCTTAAACTTTAATTTTGTATGTTTTCGACGTGAGCAGCACACTATTATGTTAACTATGAATTACCTGACGACTCCGGCCAGCAGCAGCCATGCCTGTGGGTCAAAAAATTTACTATTAGGCTTAGAACACAACGGGCTAATATTAATTGTACCTATTGTAATTATAAGTCTAAATAATATGACACTACCATCAATTCATTAATTAATAAATTTATTTGATTGATAATAAGTCTCATTTACTAAAAAGAAATTTTCTTTGAAAGAATGAACTTTTTTGTATTGATGTTAAAAAATATTTAGTGGATTACCAAAAAATTTTTAAACTAATGTTAATGATCATTCATAACCTAAAATATACATAATAACACCGTCAAAGCGTTATTTAGCACTGAATGATTCAACTTCTCAGTATTTGTGAAACTTAAGAAAATGTTGTCTAGAGAAGGTTCACATTTGAAAACATTGCTAGAGCAAAGAAATGCCCAAATTCTCACCCAAAGAACGTAGATTTTCATCGTATTCGATTCACGTAGACGCTGAATTCTTCTTTCAGATATCTGCGAAAAAAATCATTCGTCATTCAGAAATATCTTTTTCAAAATCTTTGGTAAGTTTCTGAGTATTTTAAATTTATGAGTCTACAGTTTTCATTTTTCCTTGCGCTGGGCTTGGCCATGAATTCTTTGTTAATTTTGTTGCAAGAATCACACAACCCAGTAATTTGAAACTCAGTGAACACCATTAAAATTTAAAAATTAATAAAAACAACCGTGAAAGTCTGTATTTTCAAGCAAGATATTTCAGAAGTACCATTTTAATAATTGAAGAATTAAGCCATGGATCAATTACAGTGATGAAAAACTGCGTACATGTAGCATGGTATTGACTATTTCTTGAGTAGCTTTTTAAGCAGATTTCACTCATCTGTTCATTTACTCATCTGTTCATTTACTCATCTGTTCATTTACTCATCTGAAACAAGTTTAACAGCAGTTAAATTTAATGATGGAAAAACATCATTCTCTGTTGGATATTCTATCCTCCCCTGAAGAAACATGCAAAATTTTATCGCTACTTCTTGGAAAAATTATCTATCACGAGTATAAATGATGTATCTGCGGTGATTTAAACGTTATCACTCTTCTAGTGGGAATGCAGACAGGGTACACCTAATTCTGCTGCTTCATCTGCAAGTAGGACAGTGAAGATAGCAATCAACAATTCGTAAATAAAGTTAGCTAATTAGAAACAGAATGCGGTCAAAGTTCTCACGGCAACGCTTCACATCAAGCTGAGGCTCATGAACAATTTCGTGAAGGCACTTAAAAACGACTCAGATGCTTTTTGGTGACTGTAAACCAAGTTTAGAGATTTGAGTTATGCGAAACTGAAAGAAGGTGTGTTCCTAAGTCCACGAATATGGAAAATAATTGCTGACACACATTTCCATGACATACTGAATGACACTGAACGAAAGACATGGGTGGCATTCAAATCAGCTGTAGCAAATATCCTAGGAAATTATAAATCAGCTGACCACGTTAATGTCGTGTAGAATTGCATCAGTGCACACAAACAGTTCGGTGCCAACATCTCCCGCAAAACTCATCTCCTCGACTTATACAGGGTGGCGCATAAGTAACGCACCCTTTTGAAGGTAAATTTTAAAGATTTATTACCACAATATACACTGGGTATCTGTAGACAGGATACGACATGTAAATAAACTTTAAGAGTTCCTCAATCGTTTGCAATTAACCCTATCGTTATACCTTTCATAGTTTATTTATTAATAATTTTTTAAAAGGGTGCGTTACTTATGCGCCACCCTGTATATATCTTGACTTGATCACCGAACATCTTGGTTCAGTCAGTGACGAACACAGCGAACGTTTTCACCAGGACATATCGATGGTGGAGTCTCAGTATCATGGTCGATGGAGTGCAGTTCTATAGTCGACTACTGCTGGACACCTCAGCAGCATCACAAACATACCAAATACTCAGCAATAATTAGGAAGACGTACCAAATACTCAGCAATAATTAGGAAGACATACCAAATACTCAGCAATAATTAGGAAGACGTACCAAATACTCAGCAATAATTAGGAAGACATACCAAATACTCAGCAATAATTAGGAAGACATATCAAATATTCGCAATAATTAGGAAGACATACCAAATACTCAGCAATAATTAGGAAGACGTACCAAATACTCAGCAATAATTAGGAAGACGTACCAAATACTCAGCAATAATTAGGAAGACGTACCAAATACTCAGCAATAATTAGGAAGACGTACCAAATACTCAGCAATAATTAGGAAGACATATCAAATATTCAGCAATAATTAGGAAGACATACCAAATACTCAGCAATAATTAAGAAGACACATCAAATACTCAGCAATAATTTAAACAATTTTAAACAATTTAAACAATTTATTTACCACAGGTGATACAGAGGTAGAATGTTTCTTAAGTCTAGTACAATGGTCAAATTTGAGAAACCTGTGGTTACTCAACCTGTGGGCCCGAATAAGTTCAGTGACTTCTGGGGCATCCTACCATCAGCATGGTAGTCTTACCAGTCTTTTCAATATCCCACGCGGGGTAATTAATAATTAGGAAGACATATCAAATACTCAACACAAACGGGGTATACAAATGATCGTTGGGAAGTCGGAAAAAGGACATTCAATAAACGAACGAACTTTTGGGCGAACCCAATACATCATTGTACATACAGCTGCTGGAGCGTTACATCCTGAGCGTTCACTGAGCAAAGGAAGAGTTCATGGCTGGGCATCCAATGGAAATTGATATCGTTAGGCTGTTAGACGTTGTCCATGATTATTCTTTAACAATAATTAACGCAATATAAAATCGAAAAATTATTTGAGTCGAAGAAATTATTTTTCGTTCATGAGTTGTTATAAAGAAGAGACATGTATCTTATTTTTCCTCTGTACGTTTTCTACGAGCCTCGTTAATGCGATTTTACATATCTCTACCAGTCTTTTCAATATCCCACGCGGGGTAACCTGAACAATTTTATTAGTAAATATGGTTACTTTCTTTGAAATGAGCTGTTTTATCTTTCAGTTAATTTATTTATATTTTAATTGCGTAGGCCGATTTATAGGCTTATTTACCATTCAGTGATGAAAAAAGATATTGACTTTTTCCGAAAACCCTTTGATGAAAAGAAAACGAGATATTTCAGCAATGGTGAATTTTGCACAGCTACGTTGACTTTTTGGAGATGAGAAGACCGGGCGTTCTTCAAATTTAGTTATTAGTAAATTTAGTAAACTTTTATAACTACAAATAGTCGCAGTTCGTTGATAGAACGATTTAAATATACTTCATTTTAGAAACAAGAAATGGTAACTGAAAAAATATCTAGCTGCCTCCCTGAGTCAGTACGCTTTCAGCAACCACCTTCCTTTGCCTGTGGAATACAAATTACGTTTGCAATCTTCTGGCGACAACATTTTGTCCAAGGAATATAAGCTCCTCGCATAACAATATCCTGGAAAATTATAAATCTGCTGACAACGTTAATGTAGTGTAGAATTGCATCAGTGCAACAAAAAGTTCGGTGCCAACATGTCCAGCAAAATTCCTCGACTCATACAGGGTGGCGCATAAGTAAAGCACCCTTTTGAAGGTAAATTTTAAAGATTTATTACCGCAATATACAGGCTGTGTTGTTTGAAAAAATTTGATGTATGAATTCGAGTGAGGATACAGCTTCTGGAATAAGTTTTAAAACAGATTTAAAAGTTGATTGTTAAAGCCTCTATTTTGGAAGCGTAATGCAGCCATCAACACTTTCCCACAAGTGATCCAGCAATAGATTGTATCTTAAGCATGGTCTCTTAAGTCGAGTACAGCGGACAGATTTGAGTACAGCTATTTGCGGGCCCGAATAAGTCCAGCGACTTCAGCCCTGAAGATCACATGTAAGACATTTTTATTTCATAATATTTGGAATCATATTGTCTTGGCAGATGATAAAATAATATAATGGTAAGCTGCGTGAAAGATGCATGGTACGTCTTTAACGTGACGTGAGATAGATTTGTTTGAATGTTATTAATTCTAATTGCATGAGTAGATATTCCAGTGGATAATCAGCACCTGCATTCCACACTAGAACATGCTGTGCGTCACATCAGCTGCATGTGAACATCCAATTCGCAATGGAGTTTGAGAACGAGCGTGCGTGCCGTACCAAGATATTTTGGTTAGTCGTTAAATCAATGGTGGGTTGCTTTTTTAATTGACTGCAAGCGTACCTACACAGAGAGGAGCCTCGTTTTTACTGATCTCATCCTTTGTCCCAAAAACAAAGCCTTTAGCAATTGTTCAACGCGCTGCAACTATTTTCCTATAAGAGAACGTGGAAGTAGAATTAACTGTGAATTAGTTTGAAAATAAAACATTTGTGGTGCCTGAAGTAAAGTGATTCCAAAACTAACTTGGGCTATTACTATTTTTTCTCTTTTTGTCCCACGAGGAACAATTGGGGGAATAGGAATGCCGTACGACTGTGAAAACTAGAAAACTATAATGCCCTGTCTTACTCCTGGTATTTACCTTTTTTCAAAAAAAACGAATAGCAATGAAAATAACGGTATTAACTACTAATTTTTCTACATGTAATGAAAGTTTTTCATGATTATTCGATTTTTTTTCAGTTGATTGTTTTCACATTCTTTTAATTTTATACCGGGAAAAAACTTCTTTTACTCTTTTCCGAAGCCGGCCTAGTATAAAGAATATTGATGTATGTTAAGCAGTCGAAATGTACATAATTCTAGTGAACAGAATGTCTATAATTCTCCACAGACAAGTAAATTTACGAATTTAGGCCAAACGATGACATGCTAATCAGCCACGAAAACAGAAACTTTACCTTGAATACAGCCGCAACATTTTAATGTACCCCATGAGCAAAGTTCACTCGCGTGGAATTTCACTCACCTTCTCTCTGTACAATTCTCCAAAGTTCACACTCAACGCACCGAACGCTCGATAAGAATCAGTCGCTTCGTTCTCACTAAGCAAACACGGGCTCCTTGCTTGAGAGTACCGAGGAATGTAGTACATTTACCTCGGAGTAGCCGCGGTACTTATACTGTACGTCAACGGGCAGCGGTGAGATGCTGCTGCATAAGTTGGTGATACTCATCAGAAGGACTACATAGTGTTAATGGTGCTCAGAAGTCGCACGTGCTTTTTTTCTCACCGCAAAGAAACACACAAAGACCTCATGAAGTACTTGGAAGTTCTAATCAGATAAGATAAGTGGGGACTAATAATGTTTGTTTCCGATTCTAAACGTTCACTGCATGTGGGCCATGAACGATCATATTATGTTCGTAGTTATTGAGCTTGAATATTTAAATTGATGGTATTGTAGAAAATGAGAACTTAATAGGTACCAGTTACATGCATTAATATGCAATAAAATACCGCCTTTAGGTTAAGATGTTTTAAAATCCAATGTATCGACGTTTCATGTTTGTACTTTATTGGAAATAAATGTTTTTTCTTTTCTTTTCTTTCTTTCTTTCTTGATTTGACATTTTATAGTGATAGATTCGGTTAGGATAGGATAGGTTAGGATATGTTAGGTTAGTCTGGCATACGTTAGGGAATGGTGACGGAATATTTTCACGGGTCCACCTAGCTTAACAATGACATTGTCCGTGGAATTTCCACGGGTCCTGCTAGTATTCATAAATAAATTAACAAACACAGAAAAGCTGTAACCATATAGAATATTTTTTTGTACGCTGTAGTCATAGTTATTTTACAGTTAATAAAATTAAGGCTGTGTTCGTTGAAAAAATTTGATACATGAATTCGAGTGAGGATACAGTATCTGGAATAAGTTTTAAAACATATTTAAAAGTTGATTGTTAATTTAAGTCATTTTCTTCCTAAATGGAAAATTTATCAAT
Organism: Platorchestia sp. MABIK; assembly: GCA_014220935.1. Taxonomy (NCBI): domain Eukaryota; kingdom Metazoa; phylum Arthropoda; class Malacostraca; order Amphipoda; family Talitridae; genus Platorchestia; species Platorchestia sp. MABIK. The sequence continues at coordinate 585 of JACJUY010006470.1, read as the reverse complement.
GAATAAAATACCGCTTTTTTTGTATTGTTCTTCTAATTCGCGATTATCTACATTAAATATAAACCATTGCTGTATTTATCCACCAGCTCATACTATAAGTTTGTATGGTCAACTATTTATGTAATTCATTACACTGTGCCACCAATTTTAAGTTAAAAAATACTAAGACTTGTTTCGGAATAAAAAATTTTTAATTCTAACAAAAACCTTTATTGTTCCAGATTAGGCGCCATTTTTTGTACGATGTACTCTGTGCTATTGTTATTGGTTAGAAATGACATTATTTTAATATCTTGTTGGTTATGAATGGAAAACACACGCCTGTCAGTTTAAACAACATTTGACCTTTTATGCCTTGTGTGTGGAGTGTGATCTTCTCTTTCAATATTCCTGTAGTTGTCTGCCAACACGCCAGGGTTCCATTTTTTCTTGAATCGTTGCTTCATCACCGAAATCTTCTGATGGAACCTCTCGCAATTTTCATCACTGTCATCACCAAGATTCTCCGTAAAAAAAACAAGTGAGAGTGGGTCACATAGGCTTTTAGAGACATGTTACATCCCATATCATGATAATGACTCGGCA
>JACJUY010006469.1:40295-50841 GCA_014220935.1 Platorchestia sp. MABIK | reverse complement strand
ATAAAATCGCAATGTAAAATGCTAGATTTTGCATTTTAATGCTATTTTTTCTGCTAGGTGATAGATTCGTACTTTAATCCTAAGTTGGCAACACTGCATTCCAGTGTCATAGTTTGATTTGTTTCCCTCATAAAGTTTTTCGGTTGCGTCATCTTTCCGCTCTATTGTCGTGTGATACCGTAATAAGCATGTATGAACAGATAAGTATTCACTGTTTAGCAATCTTTATTTGCCAACTGAGGTTATTAACAAGATTCGTAATGTACGGCGATTTACATGCTAAATTAAATTAAAATTATTAGCTTCGTAATATTTGACGATTTACAAGCTAAATTAAAATAGAATTTTTGGCTACTTCTTTACTGAATTTACAAAAACTTTAAAATGCACCTTCAACTTTATTTAATTAGTATGATATTTGTTAGCCTGTCATATACTTTGAGAAATGAAAATTGGGTCTAACTATATTGGTTTTAGTTGTAAAAGTATAAGAATTTTATGTCGCTACTGCGTTTAACTATTCATGGAACATTGCTCTCACTGACCGTACGTGACTCATCGAGAATTCAAAGTTATAAATTCAGTTAGCGGGACTGATTAAACGCTGTGATTTCAACAGTTAGCAAACTAATTTACTAGGTATGAATAGGCTCTTTATTTGCTTATACTTTTACTTTCATGATTTATGAGTTTCATTTTTATGATAAAATACGTATTATGGGAAAGTATCGGTAAAGTATCGGCCGGATTTTGCCGATACCGATACCAGTAAAATGACCGATACTTGCCGATACCGATACCGATACATCGGTACACCACTAGTTTTTATGGCAGGGGATTCCCCTTCCAAGAATTAACTCCTCCTATTTACTCCCACACCTTTATCAAATTATGCAATCGCATGTCATCCAATAAGGTACTGTAAGTTATACAGTATTGCTCTTATTAAGTTTACTTCTCTTATTTTTTTTTTTATTTACATTTCATGTGATATTTACTGTTTATAAAAATTTTTTTTTTAACATTATATATATATAGTGTAAGCAGGTAAGTAGGTATTCATATGGTACTTGAAAACCAATTAATCTTTTTTACATTAATTGTAATGGGGAAATATGATTCGGTTCTTGAATAATTCGGTTTTGGAACAGGCTTTCGGAACGAATTATGTTTGAGAACAGAGGTTTGGCTGTATTCACTAAAGGAACAAATTTAAGAACGTTTTACAGGAATGACATTTTGCTCGCTGATGCGTTATTTTATAGATATTCAACTTTGAAGTTATAAGATTGTCGGATGTGAAAGTGAAGAAACATGCACGTAAATATGCTATAATACAATATTGACGTAATGATAGGCAAGGTTATGTTAAGTAAAGTTAGGTCAATTAAATAAACTAACCTAAATAAACGTCAAATAACTCAACATAGCCATACTGAGGCTGATGTTCCCCGCCAAGAATCTGCGCGTGTTTCTACAATGCGGGGATGACACAACTGACTAGACCCTCATAACTCAGTTTTATGGACAAAAAGGGGGAACCCCTGTCTGATAGTCCCGATTGTCTGAAACATCCAACAGATACATATACGGTATGCTACGAGTGGCTAACATTAACAAAAACATTACAAAAGAGAAAGAACTGTACTTTTAATCAAGCACACCGTCCAATCTGACACTGAATACAAAAAATCAAGCACAATACAGAAAAAAGGGGCAAAAATTGGGAGCAATGCGATGCAGGTGCTAAAACAGTGTTGTCAACAGGGTGACTGCCCGCCAGCCACTTAGCGCCACTTTTGGAACTAACAGACTTTGTCCGTAGTATGCACGACTTTCAAATAAAATTGGTAGCTGAAGAATTAGTCTGTAGAATCCGAAATCAGCTAAAACAGGGCCAGTAAAGCCGAGATATGGGTATATAATGTTATTCCTACCTAAACATTATTAATGTTATATCTCAAAAATTAGGAAACTAGCAAGCAAAATGTCATTCATGTAAAATGTCTTTAAATGTATTCATTTATAGATTCTTGGGAACAAAATTATTCAAATCTTTGAATGCATTTAAGTGAAATTCAACCTCAGTTTCAAATAGTAACAATAGTTATTTAAAATAATATTAACAACAATAACTATTTACAACACATATGTAACATCAGTCAGTTCGTGTTTGTATCGCCAAATTTTTGTTACTCAGATGTTTGTAATCTGGGAACCAAGTGTAATAAAATTGATTTGACTCACATATTCATTTAAATTAAATCATATTAAGGATGTTATAAGCAATAGAGAAATTGGAATTATAAGGAAGTAAATTTGACTAGGTGACATGAACATACAGTGGTACCTCGGTACTCGATCGCCTCTATACTCGACCAAATCGGTGCTCGACCAAAAAATTCGAGTAGAAAATGCATCGGACCTCGAACAAATTTTCGGTACTTGTCTAGCCGAGTCGACCCGAACGCACTCCTCGGCCAGCAGGTGAGCAACAGTTCTACTCGGACCACCAGCGGAGTAAGACGTACGCCGTTTGTTTGAGTATTTCTTCCTAGATTTGAACTTTTTCGTGTTGCTCTAGCTCTAGGAAAATTGATTTCAGTGTTCGAACAAATCGGTGCTCGACCACCACCTCAGAACGGATTATGGTTGAGTACCGAGGTACCACTGTATATTATACAAGTGCATTAGCTTAGAAATACAATTACATCTTATGACATCCATCGTATTTGTAGTATACACATTCAAGAAAGCGTCCCCTATAAGGCAAACCTTTTTTGTTGTTGAACCTAGAACAATAAAATATGGTGTACAGATAGTAAATGCAAAAAGAAAACTTTTGCATTTATGTAAAAAATGTTATTTTTTCATAGAAAATGGGATATGCATAGAAAATGGAATTTGGGAGTTTCAAAATGCATCTCCTACAGTTTTCAAGCTACAGTGATGATATGGGTATTATTGGATGCAAAAGACTTAGGCATTACCATAGTCTATCTGGCGTTTTTCAAATTCCCATTTTAGAATTTGAAAAACAAAAATTTCCAAAGCAAAAAATTATTTTTTATAATATTTTGTACTTGTGACATCATAACTTTTGATTAGCAACAAATTTTAATCAACATATAGGTTATGGTAATTCCTAAGTTTATCTGCATCTAATGATAACCATATCACCACTGTAGCTCAAAAACTGTAGGAGGAAATGCATTTTGGAGCTCCAAAATCCAAACCTCTCAAACAAGCCATAAATAAAGAAACATAAACAATCTCATTTTTTCTGTTTTATTATTTGTGAGGTCAGCTAGAATTTTTGCATTCATTATCCAATAATAAAATGACATAAGAGACTATGTAACCACTGTTTACCTCAAAGAAACATCAAAGGTGGTCTATAACATGACGAAATCCTACCTACTCCACCCTTGAAATCCTTGTAGCAAGCAAATGTACAAGCCTCATTTTTTCAAGGGATGTACCTGACACCTCACACTTCTTAAAGCAGCAAAAATCAATGTTTTAAAAAATGGTCAATATCGGGTTTAATGCGCTCACGGAAATTAAGAATAACATTCCAAAGAATCACTACAGGAGACATTTAAAAGTCTTTTACATGAGTGACATTCTGTTTGCTGATGCATTATTTTTGAGTTATTTACCTATGAAATTTTTGTTTCCCATAGCAGTTCCAGTAAGTGTGTGCTTGAGCGGGAGCTGTTAGAGTACGTTTGGGCACTTTTCAATTTTTTATTTGCCGTCCCGTCCCCGCAGAGCCTGAACCCACTTCTAGGATATTTTAGTTAATACAATAAAGGTTCTCACCCAAAAATATTATGTTATAAAAATATTCTGATATCAAGTCTATGGTATTCACTTCTAGGGCTTTGCTAATGTTCAACGGTCGCTGCCATATTGAAACTGATGCCAAGCACATAGCGATTTAAGGGAAGCGAACGTTTTTTTTGGCCAAAAACCAAAAATGAGATTATTGCCTGAAAATGTTCCTAAACCCTTCCTCTATCACGTAGAAACGTCATTTGTCCCGTGTTGGCAACCCTAACCTCCAAAATCACCCTCAAATTGCCCCCCTCCCCCGCAGATGCGCTCAGTGACACCAGCTGCGGCTCTGCATAGCTGCGATTGGTTGCTTCAAATTTTTTTTCTTTGTTTTTACACAACTGTTCATTCATTAGAGAGGTTTAGTAATCTCTTGACCTTCTTAGTGAGTGGTTTTGTGCTTGTGAGTCCAGTGAAATGCCTAGAATTTCAAATGCAGCAGTTTGCTCTGGCCGGAGATGCTTTTTCAAATTTTAGGGACAATTCCAGCTACAATTTTTACCTAAGAAAAGGGTATGGGTAAATTCCTAAAATTTTATGGGCTATAAATGTTCATTCAAATGTTATGAACATGCTATGAATGCCTCAGAGCTTATTTCACTCCGGAAGTATTTCTTTTCAATTCTTGAATATTTCACAGGGAAAAACCTTTCGGGTCCCCCTGCTTTTTGCAGCAAGTATTAGTGACTTATTAGTGATAGTGACTTATCACAACTATGAAAGGCTTTTCCAAAATGTTTTAGACTTATTAGTGGTGTATTAGTTTGCAGGTTTTGAAGAAAAACAATGCTGCAAAACTGGGTGTCATGTGCGCTCTAGTGCTTGGCAACTTTGAACGCCATTTTCTCAGAACAAGTCTTTTAGACTTTACGGCTTAATATCTCACAGTTTTTCACTTATTGACATGATCTTTTTTGCATCGTAAAGATCAAGGTGAGTACTATAACGGCTAGCTTAGGTGGCTTTGATAAGTTGATTAGAATTTTTTTGATTATCCATAGAATTAGAATATGTATATTTTTTATATTCAAATATTTGTAAAAAAAAATGTTTAAGGCAAAAACAAAGCACCTAAGCTAAAAACTGTAGATATTTTCATTGTGAATCGAACAAAAAAAAACTATTTGTCTCTGTCGGATATTGGCTGAGAAATGGCAATTTAAAAAAAATTCGTTTGTGAGAGGAGGGGGAGGGCATGGGTAAATTCTAAAAACTTTATGGGCTATAACTGTCTATTCAAATGTTATAAACATGCTGTGAATATCTGAGAGCTCATTCCCATCCGGAGGTATTTTTTATTATTCTTGAAAAAATTCATAGGAAAAAAGGTTCGCTTCCCTTAAGTCTTTACTATTCCAGTCCCGCTAATATTTTTGGGTGATAACCTTTATTGTTTCATTAACTAAAACATCCTAGAAGTGGGCTCAGGCTCCGCGGGGTTAGGAAATAATAAATTACGTCATAAATTGCAAAAACAATAACATTTCTCCCGCTCCAAGCACCTGCGGCATTGTTGAAACAACCTTTCCTTTTGAGCGGGGAAGCCATTTCATGAGCACAGTTCCTATAACTTCAGAGTTAAATAACTCAAAAACAATGCATCAGCAAGCAGAATGTCATTCTTGTACAACGTTTTTAAATGTGTTCCTTCAGTGATTCTTTGGAACGAAATTCTTAATTCCCGTGAGCACATTAAACCTGAGATTTACCCTAAAAATTTCCCAATTTATGGAGGACAATTTCCTTAACTTCATAGCCATAGAAAGGATTTACATATTAATTTTGTGAATTTTGAGAATTTAGAGTTTTCAAGTACACAAACTAGAACCACAAAAATTTAAAATCAAGCTTGAACTTAAAATCAATATTGTAGTTCAGAAGTAAAGGGCCTAAATTCTAAATTATTTAAAAAGATATTCAGACCTAATTATGAATAAATATTTGAGGCAATATTATCATCATTTACTCATTTCTCACCAGATAATTATTGATTCAATTTGAATAAATTTTTACAGTAACAAAATTCATTTTAAATGGAATCCTACTGAATAAATTGTGTGCTCAAGTCAAAAAGTGATCCCAAATCCCAATGAACCGGTTCAGAAAATTATGCTACAGGACACCCTTTGGTCAATAATTTGACAGTGAAAAACACGTACAAAACATTTTTTACGCACTTGCGCTTTGGCTTCAGAAAAGTAGTTTTAATCTTACTATGTACATGACGGATAAAAATCAATCACTGTTGAACGAATAACATTTACACAGATCATTATCTTGGCTTCAGTTCCTCTTTAACCCAACCGCCCATCAAAGAAATGGATAACTTAAATGCAATTCACTCACCTAAGGAAGCCTGTAAAATTGATACTAACGTCACTCATGCTGCAATTAATTTTACGAAAAACAACGTCGTAGAAACACCAAGCCAGTCGGGAATGAATAGCCGGATGAAATACAACAACGATATTTTCGATAAAAACGGATACTAAAATAAAGGTCAAGACACATCACAATTGAATTTAGTATATTTGATAATGAATATTCTATCAGTAAATTGAACAAATTTAACGATATATCTATCCATTTTTGTCAACCACATTAGGCTTACATCGCTCAAAACAATATTTATTTGAAAAATAATCACAACAGTTCATAGGTTCAATTCTCTTCTTGAGAGGATAGTTTCTGGGATCTACTTATGACATGTTTTCCTATCTAGTGAATACAAATATCTCTAAAAATTAGTTGCAAGGTTTTTTCTCAAGTTGTGGTAGCACAGTCACAAAGCAATCCTCGTTGATTGTTACATCTCATTCAAATCAATTAGATAGAACAAAATTTGAGCGATTTCTAAATACCTAAATAGGTGGAGTTATTTATTGCAAGGCGGGATGTAATTTTCCTAGAAAAAGTACATTCCGGTAAGTGCGTTAGGGAACAGATAATTGAAATGTACGAAAGGCAAACAAGCAAGTCATTCATTCAGACGTTCACAAAATCATTCATTCTAAATAGTAAGTTTAATTTTGTAACATCCTCTGACATAAAACATGAACACCTTTACCAAAGAGCTTGGCAAACTAATTTCAAAATATTTTGCTACAACCAATTTCTTTATCATAACCAATCATTTTAAATGCGTAGTTTATCAAATTTAGCATGACCCACCTGATAAATTCTAAAATCTCCTAGAAAGTTTTGCTAATGCATTTAACATAATAATTTCCTCTATTAGAACTATTCGACTCACGAAGATCGTGGAGTAAATCAGTGATAGAACTTTTGAGCTTCGTTACCTTTTTGGTACGCGTTATTTGTTCGTCATAGCCGTGTGGCTTTCGGACCTGACTCCGTACAGGAAACGCGGGTTCGAGTCTCGGCGCTGGTGGCGATTTTCTCTATTGATTCCTACCCTATGTCCCCATAGGGAAGGTATCTAGCCTAGTGGCCCGGTTTACTGTGAGCTTGGAATCCCCACAGATTCGTTCGCAGTGGCAGAGTGGTTAAGGGATCGGCCTTGCATGTTGGAGACGAGGGTTCGTATCCCGGCGCTGGCACGGCGATTTTCCCCGTTGGGTATAAGGGAAAGCTCAAGCACAATACCCCACTCAACCCAGGTGTCGGAAATGGGTACCGGCTTTACGGGGGAACAGTCATGGTGTCCTAGATACTCGTATATAGTGTTAGTTATAAGACATTTGAAAAACCAATGCTCAAGATCATATGTATCAGGCTTGATTGGAAAAAAGCATCCTAAGATGCCAATGTTTGTTTGTTTGTTTCGTTTGAGCACGTGAACAATAGCCACTGCCCATTTAGAATACTGTGCAGGTGTGAGAAAACCCTCCTGTACCAGTCTATCTAGTTCTGCCTCCACCTTAGGTCTTAGTGAGTAGGGCACATTCCTGGCTTTGCAAAACTTGGTTACTACAGTGGGATCAATCTCAATTTTGAACTTCCTGCCCTTAAGGCAACCTAGACCTGGTTGGAAAAGGTTGGGAAATTTTTGTACTAGCCCTTCTGCCTGGGTAACCAACTTATGTACCCTATTAGCAACTATAGTTAACCCTAGAGAGTTAATCAGGTCCCTATCCAGCAAGGCTGGCCCCTCCCTGTCTACAAGAAAGAAAGAAAGAAAGAAAGAAAGAAAGAAAGCAAGAAAAGAAAAACAGTTTATTTCCAATAGAGATGGTACAAAATTACCATCAATGGTTTTCAAAATATCTTAAAGTTAACACACTTAAATGATACACACACACGAGTATTGTAATACCCATGTCACTAGTCGAAAAATGATTGAGGGCAATGTACTCCTAATCTTGCTTAAACTACATTTGATGATACATGTAATGATAATTATAAGAGATAACACAACTTCATGACTTTTGACAGTTTACATATACATGACATAAAACTTCGCAATTCTTGACGCCAGGAAATACTACATGAATCGCTTGTTTCGGCCGATGTTCAAAAATGTTATGTCAAGGAAAGCGTGAAAAAATATGTATATTAGCATGTGGAACACGAGGATTACAAGTTTTGTATTTCTAATTAAATCATTTTAACATAACGATCATTAGTTGATAAGCATTTAATTTAAATATAAATGGATGATCACAAAAAATATATAGTTTTTACGGGAATGCTTTACAATAATAAAGAGATGACGAGTTCAGTAATGTTACAAATTGAGAGTGAACAGAAAGAGACCATTATTTCTAGTTAAAAATACCAGTTGTTGGTTTAGTACACACATGTTCATTTAATACACATGTAAATATATACACATTTACGTGCACATACATACCTACGCACATATGTCCGGGTTGGACTTTCTTGTGTTATTATCAATACGGGAANATGTGCAAGATATAGATTATTTTGCACGGGACTCTGGTAAGGAGCAAGGCTGGATTTGCGACACATTAGTTGATAAGCATTTAATTTAAATATAAATGGATGATCACAAAAATATATAGTTTTTACGGGAATGCTTTACAATAATAAAGAGATGACGAGTTCAGTAATGTTACAAATTGAGAGTGAACAGAAGGAGACCATTATTTCTAGTTAAAAATACCAGTTGTTGGTTTAGTACACACATGTGCATTTAATACACATGTAAATATATACACATTTGCGTGCACATACATACCTACGCACATATGTCCGGGTTGGACTTTCTTGTGTTATTATCAATACGGGAAAGCCCACCTAAGATACGGTTACGTATATAATGAGCTGTAGTCAAAGAGAATCAGGCAGAAGCAGTCAGAGAGTCACCGCCGAGTCTGCGGGGTGTGCCAGCACAGCGGTGCTGGGCGGTGCCCCGCCCGTATACCGTTCATTGTACATTGTACTGAAATGTGTATATCTCAGCACATCACTCCAGTAAAGAATCATCGCGAACTGCGTGTCAATACACCCCCACCTCCTCTCGTGAAAGATATTGACGTACTCTCTAGAACCGAACCTCTAGGACCTCAGGAACTTGAACAATCGTGATAACCCGAAAACCCCAACATCGACATTGGCGCCCGAACAGGGACGTTGTGAAAGAGTGACGTCGCCGAAGAGGACATCGTTCAACATTTTGCGCTGTGACGAAGAGGAACGTCACCGTGATGACCAGGGACGTTGCCAAAATCTACATTAACGCCCGAGACTTTTGCGAGAGTGAAGGGGGGGCGAAAGGAAAGTAAAGTGGAGTGAAGTGACAGTGATGTGATGAGATGAGACTAACCCGCCACGATCCACGATTAACCCGCGACCCATTAAGGATGTTCGATGACAAACCACGAAGGCTGCGGTTATCAAGTGTTCATCAGAATCCCAGAGAAAACGGAGAAAATCACAAAACCCCACCCCACGGAAGCTGTTCCGTGACGCAACTAGAATATTATCCAGCGTGATGGCGCCGCAGTGAAGAAGGAATCGATACACAGAGGCGGTGTAATTACGACGCACCCAACAGCAACCCTTCAGGACGAAATGACGAACCATTTACGGAAGATACTAGGAGGTACTTCCCGGACTTCCTAGCGTCTGGACAGAGTTATCCAGGACTAAACGTGTGATCATCGGTCATGCCACGGCACAGAAAGATACGACAGATAAAATGTGTAGGTTGCAATGTGCGAGAACTGTCGAATAGTGCTGTTCGTGTTCGTGTTTGTCGTGTTATTAACTGTAGAACTGTCGAATAGTGCTGTTCGAGTTCGTGTTTTTTTTTTCAAAGGTGAAAATCGTTTCGGCGTGAGTAGTAGTCCCACATTTCGCTTATTGTTGTAGAGAAGACGGAGCCTGGTCGCTGTGAATTTTTGAATGTAGGTAGAGTGTTGACCGCTCCGGAATTATGCTGGCCCCATAATTCTGGAGTTGGGAAACATGGAAGTACTCGTTCAGCAGCGTGATTCGTAAGAGTTTTCATACTCGTAGTATTTCATGGGAGTATTTCATGGATTTACTTTTTATCGGATGACCAGAAGCACCGTTTTCCCGACGATGAGGAATGAAATTTTAAGAAGTTTCCGGGCGTGAATACAAAGTTTAAGTTTTGTTGTCGTCCTCAGTTTGTGATCGCGCTATAATAGGTTACTTAATTTTTTCCTGGACGAGGTGGCTCGTTAGACGTGAGCCCGCAGATTTAATTGACGAGCTAGAAGTGACGGTATAGCAGTCTATCATCGTTAAGATAGAG
>JACJUY010006469.1:21101-32751 GCA_014220935.1 Platorchestia sp. MABIK | reverse complement strand
TTGTCAACAAACATAGCGTATGTGCTTTTGTTTGCTTTACTCTCAGTTTTGATTGCAGTCTTTAAGGAATTGTAATTCCATTTTGATGTTGGTTGTTTCGTAAGTAGATGAGCTACTGCATGAAGGAGACAGTGTCTATCGGCTTTGGTGTGAATCAGCTCTATTTTCCGTGATCGTTTCAATTCATTCATTTTGGAATTCATGCGTTCACAAATTGGGGTGGAGACGTTTTTTTTCGTTCTTATTACATCATTAAGAGGTTCTGAGAGGTGCGGGGAATTTACGTTTTTCTGGCTCTGAATGGGCCGGCAGTGGTGATTTCTTGTGTGGGGTTCTGCAGAGAACTGAGAAATGCTCGTTTCATTTCTATATTTCCGGTGATGATTGTGCATGTAGTTGGATGGAGCATTTTCCATCGATTGTCGACTGCAATTTTTTAGCGATTGCTCTCTTCCTGTTGATTTCACTGCTTCCGAGTATGTGATTGGATGTTGATTTATACTCGTGTCTGAGAGGGGCTTTTCATCCTCTGTATCAGCATTGGATAGCAATGAAAACCTTTTTTTTGTGGGCACTTTGCAATTGCTTGTGGCAGAGGGAGAAGAGGGTTTGTTATATGAGAGCAAGCATCGGGAGGAGAGGGGAGGAGATGGTTTGTTATATAAAGGCAAACATTGGTTTATGCTTCTGGAGGTTTCAGCAACTACAATAGTTGCTAGCTGTGGAGCCCTACCACTAGCTCCATGCTGGATGCTAGCCTTAATCTCCCCACAAACAAGTAGTTCAGCTCCCCCATAAGTCCTAAGCTTAACATCAGAAGGTCTCAGCTCGGGTCTTGTCTTAGTTGGTATTCTAGAGTAGGTGGCCGTTGAAAGGATAAACCTGGCAGCACCTGTATCTACTTCCATATCTAATGGCACACCATTTGGTAACAATTTTATTCTGATTGGGGGTTTCATTTCCTCGGCTAATGAAAATATTTCCCCATAACAACCATGATTGGGGACTGGGTAGTCTGCACTAGTTACATTGCTAGTTCCATTAGGGTTCGGTTGGTGTTCCCTTCCCCTTTTTTCGTGCATAGCATGCAAAAAATTATTTTTGTTGCCTTTAGCAGATTTCTGCCCTTTTAGTGTCAAACAACATTTTTTTAGATGACCTTTTTGGCCACAACCATGACAACCATGTTTCTCTCAGTGTGGTTTCTTTAGCAGTGGCTAGATCCATGGCCTTTTGCCATGTCAGGCCAGCTTCATTCAGCAAGCAATTTTGAATGTCATTACTGGACACACCAATATGAATCCGTCCAGCAGAGTCTCTTCTAGCACTTCCTGTTTGAAATTACAGGTGTGTGAAAGGGCCTTCAAGCCAGCGACAAAATCAGCGATGTTTTTCCCTTGTTTCTGGTTCCGCTTATAGAACCAAAACCGCTCGAATATTTAGTTGCGCGTGGGCTTAAAATGCCGTCTTAACGCTTCAAACATCTCAGCATAAGTAGCTTCTAAGGTATTTTTAGGAGACACAAGGTCCTTGATGAGTCTAGCAATTCTTGGACCCACTAGAGAAATTAGTGAGGGGGCTTTCTCACTGTCCCCTATTTTGTTAATTAAGAAGTAGCAGTGCAACCTAACCTCATAGTCAACAAACTCTTCCTCTAAAGGTTAAACTCTCCCATAGACCCTATCAATGACATTTTGAATTTTCTTAGGTGGTGCAACACCAGTGAGCAGAATCAATCAACAACAAAAATTCACTAGGCAAATTCTAGGTACCCTCACTAGTCACTACTACTTAGTCACTCCCAGTGGTTCTCCCTAAATCTCGTCGCCAGTTATTATATCTCCTATCCAAGATAATTTAGTATCAGTAATGGTTAGCCTAGCATACAGAAAATAGTAATTCCACACTAGGCTTCACCAAAGGGTTAAGATATCACTAACCCCCAAGATTAGATCAACATAGACATAGTAACACAAATAGCACATCAATAGCAATAGCACATCACATAAGGTAAATAATTCACTCACCTCTAAGATACCGTACAACTTAAATACTCAATTACCAGACATGTGGCCAGCACGAGTAGAGCGGAGATAGGTGGGAATATATAGAAAAGAGTAGAGTAGAATTAAGTAATATTAGTTAGAAATTAGATGGTCAGATACATAGCCACATTAGGTAATTTATATACACACACACTCAGCCAACATCTACTGTTGTTGGCCTGAGACCAATAGAATACTGGCTGCGATTGTTACTCTCACGAGCGTTGCCAAATTTTTGGTATGTCTAACTAGAACTTACATTTCCCGTTATATCACAGTATAGTAGAAAAAATTCTAAGCACAATACCCCACTCTACCCAGGTGTGGGAAATGGGTACCGGTCTTTGACCGGGGGAAAGCGTCATGGCGTCCTGGTGTTAGTTATAAGGCAATTGAAAAACCAATGTATAAGGTGATATGTATCATGCTTCAATTGGAAATAAAGCATCCGTAGATGCCGATGTTTGTTTAGAATACGTATTTTTGACCAGTCGCGTAATCGCTCATTAGCAGTTGCGCGAAAGCCAGAAGGAGCTTCGTCTTAGTTATAAAAATAAAGTCTGAGATCACTCCGGGATTTCGGAATTCTTATCCTCTCCCAGGGTGAGGGGAGGGGAGCTCTCCCAATGAGGTCCCTTCTTCTGAAAACACTTTTGATCCAGCTGTAATTTCTAACCTACAGCATCCTAGAACTTAACGTTAATTTCTATTTGAAGATAAAGTCATTTTTCAACTCGGAAAACATGAATGAAGTCTCTTGGTGGCTGCTATTTATTATTAACTGATGTGGCCTTTACTCGATGGCTCAAATGATTTATTTCCGCAATTGGCATTACATTAAGATTTAAGATAAGATTAAAGACGGTTAGTCCGCTGCCAACAGAAGCACTAGGAGAAGCACGCAGCCTGCTGATCTGAGAGCGTAAGGCAGCCCCGTTTTCCGAGTGTGGGGGATTGGGGAAACGTCAGGCTTCGCTACGTATATCTCACTTTCGTCGCTATCAGAGTCGCATTCGTCACGGGGTGATCCGGTTTCATTCTCAATAACCTTCACTACAAATGGGTTTTCTGGCTGAAATGACGCATTCTTAAGTCGATTTCGGTGAACCGTTATCTCGTGTTGGCGGCCGTGAACCGGTCGTTACCCAGTTCGGTCGAAATTTTCCCATAGCCTTATTCCGTCCCACGTTGTTACGCAGAAATACGCAGTTACCCACTCTGAGTTCCTTGTCTCTCACGCGTTGATATTGCACATTCTTGTCATGAGCATCTCGGCTCGCTGACTTAGCGCCTTGGAATGCAATTTGTAACATTGCAAAGGCGGCGTGGGGAAAATTCTCATCGAAAGCATAATTTAAAATTTTTGGCTGCAGTATGTCGGAAAAGGGCAAAGGAGCGTCGCGGCCATGGAACAAATAGTACGGTGTGTTTCTGACTGAGGCATGGTAGGAACAATTTAGGGCTAGCGTCGCGAAAGGCAGTTGCTCATCCCATGATGTTAGATCATTCTCTACGGTTGCCGCCAGAGCGGTCTTGATCAATTTATTAAATGCTTCAGTCATTCCGTTACTGGCCGGATGGAATGAGGTGGCCAAGTGCAGTTTGGCCTTCAATAGGCGGCACATTTCTTGGAAAATCTGGGCAGTAAACTCGGTTCCTCTATCAGACACTATGTGTTCCGGGCACCCATATCGACATACGAAATCCATGAACGCTCGCGCTACGGTTTCGCTCCTTTTATCTTTAAGGGGGTATGTCGGAACATATCTCGAAAAGTGACACACAATTGTCAGAATATATTTATTTCCCGCTTGTGACTGCGTCAGCTCTCCGATTAGATCAATCCCTACTCTTTCTAGCGGCCGGGTGATGGGCGGTAATTCACCTATTTTTGCTCTAATTCCTCCGTGAGGACTTCGCTTCTGACACGTTACGCAGCGTTTTACATGCTCTTGCACGTCTTGAGCCATATTTGGCCAGAAGAACAATTCGCTAGCGCGATGTAGAGTCTTTTTAACGCCAAAATGGCCTGAAATACGCGTGTCGTGTGACATTATTAGAGCTGGCTTTACAAGAGATGTGGGAATTACTGCTCGTTTGCGAATATTCCCATTTTCGCCCATTTTCAGATAGAATAAACAGCCCTTGTCCTGCACAAAATCTTTGTACTGCCCCGGATCTGCCACCGTCGTACCTTTACCTTCCAATGCATCGATGACGTTTGCCCAGTGCGGCGAATCTCGTTGCGCCATACTTACCTTCGCCTAGCAAAATACATCGTACGGATCTGGCACTTCCGTCAGAGTCGTGCGGATGGCTGCCACGCCTCGGGAGAGCGTGTCGGGTATAACGTTCTCTTTACCTGGTCGATACGAGATCTCATACTCGAACTGAGACAGTAGCACTGCCCAGCGTGCGATACGTGGGACGGTCGCCTTGTACTGGAAGAGAAATCGGAGGGGCTGGTGATCGGTCAGGATCTTGAACTTACGACCGTAGAGGTACCTCGCAAAATGGCGGACGTTTTCCACAATGGCTAGAGTCTCTCTTTCTGTCGTGCTGTACCGGGTCTCCGCAGGTGTGAACTTCCGTGAGTAGTATGCGATCGGATGATCCAAGCCGTCTGTTTCCAGCGTCAGAACACCTCCCAGCGCCACGTCGCAAGCGTCCGTGTGTAGTCTGAACGGTTACTCGAAACCAGGGTAGCGCAGCACCGGCGCTTCCGCGAGAGCCAATTTGAGCGCGTCAAATGCGGCCTTGTGCTCGTCTGTCCACACAAATTTGACACACTTTTTAGTCAACGCCGTCAACAGAGCGACTCGCGCGGAGAAATTCGGGATGTGTTTTCGATAATAGCCTGCCATCCCTAAGATTCTCCTCCCGTCTTTCGGTTTCTTCGGGGGCAACAGCTCCCAAATGGCTTTGATCTCCCTTGGGTCGACTTGAATTCCGTCCTTCGAGACAACGTGTCCCAAGTACTCAATCGATGGCTTGGCAAAGCTGCACTTTTTCTGCTCGCCGTGGTACAGTGGTTAAGGGATCGGCCTTGCATTTCGGAGGCCCGGGTTCGTATCCCGGCACTGGTGCGGCGATTTTCCCCCGCTGGGTATAAGGGAGAGCTCAAGCACAATACCCCACTCAATCCAGGTGTCGGAAATGGGTACCGGCTTCACGGGGGAACCGTCATGGTGTCCTATATACACTATATGTATATAGTGTTAGTTATAAGACATTTGAAAAACCAATGCTTAAGATCATATGTATCAGGCTTGATTGGAAATAAAGCATCCTAAGATGCCGATGTTTGTTTGTTTTTGTTTTTCAATGAAATTTTCAGTCCCGATTCCTGAATGAGAGCGAGAACCTCCTCCAAATG
This sequence comes from Platorchestia sp. MABIK, assembly GCA_014220935.1. Taxonomy (NCBI): domain Eukaryota; kingdom Metazoa; phylum Arthropoda; class Malacostraca; order Amphipoda; family Talitridae; genus Platorchestia; species Platorchestia sp. MABIK. Next base: position 27,330 of record JACJUY010006469.1, on the reverse strand, counting down.
AGCGATGTGATCTTCGAATGTCTTAGAAAACACGACCACCTCGTCGATGAAGACGAAGCTCGTCTTTCCAATTACTGGCTCTAATACTCTATTGACTAAACGCTGAAATGTAGCTGGGGCTGTGGTCAGGCCGAAAGGCATCCTCTTGTACTGAGCCGACGCCGTAGCAAATGCTGTTTTATCTCGGTCGGCGTCTGCAACAGGAATTTGCCAGTATCCGGATTTTAAGTCAATGGCTGAAAAGTATTGCGCACCGCCCAATGACTCCAATATTTGTTCTATTCTGGGCATTGGGTATTTATCCGCAAGCGTGACTTCATTAATTCGTCGGAAATCGACACAAAATCTGTGACTACCGTCCTTCTTTTTGATGAGAAGCACGGGAGATGACCATGCATTCACTGTGGGTTCAATTACGTCCATTTCTAGCATATTCTGCACCTGTTCTTCGATGGCTGCACGCGTTGCTTGTGGTAGCGGCCATTGTTTCGTGGCAATTGGCGCCGCATTTCTGGTATCAATTCGATGTGGGAGTAAATCGCACCTTCCTAAGTCCTTCTCGTGTTGGGAAATGGCTGCAGCATACTTACCGAGCAGCGTAAACAGACTCTCACGCTGCTGCGTGTGCAGATGCTCTAGACTAGGATTTTCCGTCTCGGGTAGCTCGTCGGTAATTCCATACTCACCATCGTCGCTGTTCATTGTCGGTAGCACCGCAGCAATCTCCGACTCGCGCATACTTACCATCTTCCTTTGTCTAATCACGCTGATAGACTCGCCGGCATGCTCACCTTCCGTGAATGCATACGAATGTCCGTTCACTATCATCCGACCACCATGTCCGTCTGTCATGTCAAGCGTCACTTTGCCTGTGCGTCTCAGTAAGTCTAGCCCTACTAGCAAGTCTCCGCGGTAGTTCCCGACTTGTGCCACAATCACGTCGTGCACATACAGGTCACCTCCTATTTTAATCCTTAACGAAATTCTGCCACGCACATCTATCTCGGCACCGCTTACGATGCTCAATTTCATTGTTGTCGCTTTTACTCTAACTGTGCCTAGTCCTGCCGATACGAAATTCTCTGCCATGTCAGGCCAAATTAAACAACAAACCGAACCTGTACCCAGAAATGCTGCGCAATCCCTATCAGTTATTTTTAGTGTTATTATCGGTTTGGCATAGTGCGTGTCGACAGGATCTATTAGTTTTTTCTATGCGGCTAATTTTGTGCATTTCGCCACGGTCGCATCTCATTATCAGCGTTGAAGCTTTGCTGGGCTGCAGGGCTCGCGCCTTGTGAGACGCCTAAATTTCCGGCCTGCTCTACGTGATAATGTGCCGTCCATTGCGTCCTACAGTGCCTAGCCATATGGCCTGCCTGTCCTCAACTGAAACACTCGATTTGATTTCGACGTGCGTTCTGAGCGAATGTGTTTCGCCTGGGAATTACCGCTATGTTACGACACTCTCTAGATACATGGCCTAATTGGTCGCACGACCAGCATCGTGGTGGCGGCCGAGACGGAGCGATCTCAACTTCATTTACGGCGCAGACCGGCCTACGCGGCTTTTCGTCTTCCTGCAAACGCTCACATCTCTGTGCCATTCTGATAAAATCGGCGAGCTTTCTCAGCTCACTGGCTGCCATTGCCTTCTTTAATGCTGGGTCGAGACCCTTAATGAATACAGTGGCCAAGAGCTCGTCACGGGCAGACTCGTCTTGAAGTTCTTTTATTACATGAGACACGGAAGCCCCGCAGCTCTCTAATCTAATTGCAGTTAATGACACACGATATTCAATATTTTCTATAGAGCACACACAAAGCACTGAAATGGTGTTTACTTACGATTGTTGGGTCCTCGAAGATGCTGCTTCCTGATGTCTCTGGTCCGCCGTCTGTTTCTCTTTTCTTTCGTAACTTCTACCTACTCTCTCTCTCTCACTCGCACATGAACTAGCCACAATGAGATCCCACCGCTGCTGCCACCAAAGTATGAAGTCGCTTGGTGGCTGCTGTTTGTTATTTACTGATGTGACCTTTACTCAATGGCTCAAATGATTTATTTCCGCAATTGGCATTTACGTCAAGATTTAAGATAAGATTAAAGACGGTTAGTCCGCTGCCACCAGAAGCACTAGGCTTCGAATTTAAGAATTAATTTTATATTGACTGTGCGTACGCGCACTGGGTGACGTTGGCGCCCAAGCGGTAGCCTTTACGATCACCAGTACTCATATATCACGTCTTTGGTAGCGGGCCCGAGTTTCTAGGCTCGTGTTTTAGTGGGTAAGCGATGCGAGAGTAGAGAGGGGAATAACGAGCCACGAAGATTTAATGCTTTATTGGAAGGCAAATACTGAAAGGCTAGAGCAAACGCCGGCGAGGACTTTATGAAATGACCCGACAATGACTCTCAATAACGCAGCCTATGATGACCACTCAATTTCACAATACAAACTAAGCTGCTATGTGCATACAGTCAAACTCAACCATGACCTAGACCTCGGCAGAGGGTCTCGGCACTCGCTCAAAAACAAACCATGGATTTAAAACCTAAGATATTGAACCAGTTGATTTTATCATAGGACAACTAGACAATCAAATAGACACTCTACGCAAATAGACAATCAAGGTGCTCGAAATCGGACTTATGTACGTCGCTAACAATCCCGCTCGGCTTCAAAGCTCGACGTTAAACCCTTGACTCTATCTTGTCGCGACCTTTTAAGTCTCACTGCGCTAAGTCTCACCGGAGCCCTAAATGCTTGACTCCTCGCACTCGCGTCCCCGTACTGAGTGACTCCTAAATGAACATCATTACGCAGTCGTGGATAGCGCTCCCCCACGAAAAGGGGAGGGTTTGGGCAAAGGGGGGGATTAAGTTCTGGTTGGAGTATAGCTTTCCCCGACAAAACTCAGCCGTGACCAACGTAACAAGTGGTCACACGCTCTGTTTCTAGTCGGGGCGAGCGAAGCCGGCAATCGTTTTTATGTTGATATGTTCAGCTTTTAAAATCCCTGACGAATTTACAAGGCCGGCGCTGACAAGCGCAGGTGACTCTACGCTCCAAAACTTAATTCTTATGGCCGGCGTAAATTCTTTTATCACACCGTCGTAAAAGAGAGCCGCATTCTACACCGTACTCCCACTCACTGTAATTCTCAAGACAAGATGAAATTCTATTTCATACACCCTTTCCCACTAAATAAAAAAACATCAAAAAGAAATCTTGACCTCGGCTCCTATCTCTAACTCGACTGGCGAACCGTGTACAATGACGTCAAATCACTCCAACACTCAAACCACCTCTCCCGCGCGTGCTCATTAAAAGTGCTGCCCCCCTCGGAACCGGGGGAGGAGGGGCGAGTTCTTCAGCTTCTGAGATCTTCGTCGTCTGCTTCCAATTCGTCTCGTCGGAGACGCGTGCCAGACTTCCATCTAGCAGCCACCAGGCCGCCGCGCAGGGGTGGGATTCCACGCCCCGTAGACGCACCAGCGAGCTCGACGTCCGCCTCCAGCCCTCTCTGCTTGTACGTCATCACTTCCTACGGCACAAGGTCGGGCATTAGTTTCTTGCATACATGTATCGGACATCAATATAGTGCCTATTCCTTCAAGTTTCCTTTTCTCGCATCAATCCATGAGCATCTTTACATGATGAATGTGCTAATATTACATGATTTCATGAACACGTCGAGTCCTAAACGGGCCTAGATGAGCCTAAATGCACTCACTGTTGCAACACTGACAGCATACTCCTGCAACACGGATAGAACACACTCTACTAATACAGGAACATTCTTCCCACATTTTCCACCCATCTTTTGTCGAGATTCTCTCACAATACTTCATGTTTCAGGTCCTTACATTTACAATGATGAAGAATGTTCCTAAGTTATCCCTATTTTAAGCTGACTTGTTTTCCTCAATTGCATTTGCTACTCGTGAGAAGCAAGCATAATATTAGGACATAGGATAACTTAGGAACATTCATACATAATTAAAAATTTTAAGGACCTGCAACTTGAAGTACTGTGAGAGAATCTCGACAAGAGATGGATTGAAAATGTAGGAAGAATGTTCATGTATTAGTAGAGTGTGTGCTATCCGTGTTGCAGGAGTATGCTGTCAGTGTTGCAAGAGTGAGCGCATTAAGGCTCATCTAGGCCCGTTTAGGACTCGATGTGTTCATGAAATCATGTAATATTAGCACATTCATCACGTAAAGACGCTCATGAATTGATGCAAGAAAAAGAAACTTGGAAGAATAGGCACTATATTGATGTCAAATATATGTATGCAGGAAACTAATGCTCGACCTTGTGCCGTAGGAAGTGATGACGTACATGCAGAGAGGGCTAGAGGTGGACGCCGAGCTCGCTGGTGCGTCTACGGGGCTTTGCATCCCACCCCTGCGAGGCGGCCTAGTGGCTGCTAGATGGAAGTCTGGCACGCGTCTCCGACGAGACGAATTGGACGCAGATGGCGAAGATCCTGGAGGGTGAAGCGCTCATCATTCACTTCGTCCCGAAGCCGGGTGTACACCTGGCCGGGGTAACCCTTAAGTGATAAGGTCCCTGGTTTTACCTCGCGACAACGGGGAGGTCGAAGCCCGAACTGCTTCCGTGCGAATCTCCTCGTGGTCGGTGTTCCCCTTCGTGATGTGGAAAGAACCACTGCGGGGACACGAGTTCCTACTCGTGATCAATAAGTAAAAGTGTGGGCACGCGCAGGCGCGGTGGTTTGAGTGTTGGAGTGATTTAACGTCATTGTACAAGGTTCGCCAGTCGAGTTAGAGATAGAAACCGGGGTCAAGATATTTTTTTTTGCTTTTTTATTATTAATTAGTGGGGAAAGGGTGTATGAAATAGAATTTGATCTTGTCTTAAGAATTACAGTGCGTGGTAGTACGATGTAGAAGGCGGCTCTCTTTTCCGACGGTGTAATAAAAGAATTTACGCCGGCCATGAGAATTTAGTCTTGAAGCGTAGAGTCGCCTGCGCTTGTTAGCGCCGGCCATGTAAATTCGACAGGGATTGTAAAATCTGAACATATTAGTATATAAACGATTGCCTCCTTCTCTCGCCCCGACTAGAAACAGAGCGTGTGACCACTTGTTACGTTGGTCACGGCTGAGTTTGGTCAGGGAAAGCTAGACTCCCACCAAAAACCAAAAACCTACCCCCCCCCCTTGCCCAAAACCCCCCTTCTTTCCGTGGGGGAGCGCTGTCCACGACTGCGTAATGATGATTAGGAGACACTTAGCACCGGGACGCGGGTGCGAGGAGTCAAGCATTTAGGGCTCCGGTGAGACTTAGAAGGTCGCGACAAGATGGAGTCAAGGGTTTAACGTCGGGCTTTGAAGCCGATGCGGGATTGTTAGCGACTTACATAAGTCCGATTCGAGCGCTTTGATTTTCTATTTGCGTAGAGTGTCTATTTGATTGTCTAGTTGTCCTATGATAAAATCAACTGGTTCAATATCTCGGGTTTTAAATCCATGGTTTATTCTTGAGCGAGTGCCGAGACCCTCTGCCGAGGTCTAGGTCATGGTTGGGTTTGACTGTTTGCACACAGTCGGTTGATTTGTATTGTAAAATTGAGTGGTCATCAAAAGATGTGTTATTGAGAGTCATTGTCGGGTCATTTCGTGAAGTCCTCTCCGGCGTTTGCTCTAGCCTTTTCGTATTTGCCTCCCAATAAAGCATTAAATCTTCGTGTCTCGTTATTCCCCTCTCTACTCCCGCATCGCTTACCCACTGAAACACGAGCCTAGAAACTCGGGCCCGCTACCAAAGACGTGATATATGAGTAGGGGTGAACGTAAAGGCTACCGCTTGGGCGCCAACGTCACCCAGTGCGCGTACGCACAGTCAATATAAAATTAATTCTTAAATTCGAAGCCTAGTGCTTCTGATGGCAGCGGACTAATCGTCTTTAATCTTATCTTAAATCTTAACGTAAATGCCAATTGCGGAAATAAATCATTTGAGCCATCGAGTAAAGGTCACATCAGTTAATAATAAATAGCAGCCACCAAGCGACTTCATACAAACAGCTTACAATTTTCTTTTTTATCAGATCTAGTTGAAGTGAACCGCGGTTTCAATTGAGTCTTAATTTGAAGCGAAGCGAACACCTTTCTAAAACTAGACATATAGCTCACAATTTTCTTTTTATCAAAGGGAGCACAACTTATATATTTTTAAGTGGTAGGAGGGGGTT
>JACJUY010006469.1:0-13919 GCA_014220935.1 Platorchestia sp. MABIK | reverse complement strand
GACGCGGAACTGGGAGCTTGCCCGCGTGTGATGGGGTTGACCTGTCCTGTGCGGGGGGAGGGGCTGCACTCAATGAAGCGGTCGGGGTAAACCAGCTATGGCTGTCGGGCCTGACTGTGGAAGGTGGTTGTGCGGTGCTGCTGCTGATCCTGGCAGTTCTGGTGCGGCCAGTGCTGCCTCTCTCGCATCTTAGTGACTAAGGGTGTTGTTTGTGGCCTGCTGTCGGCTACCCTCCCATAGGGAGGAGAGGCCTGGTATATGTATGTATGTATAGTTAAGAAATTAGCGTAAAGAGAAAATGAGGCTCATTGAAAAAATCTGACTCTCATTGAGGGTTGACGGGAACCTCGCTCCCTGTCCCCCCAGGAAGCGTATGTGAGTTTTGTCTTACATTTTAGCATGTAAAATGAATTGATGTTGAAATTAAACTAGTTTGATGTTTCTAGGTGCAATAGTTTGGAAATTAGAGGAGAGACAAAATGAGGCTCATCGAAAAAATCTGCCTTGCATTAAGGGGTTACAGGAACTTCGCTCCCTGTTGTCTGTAAATGCTAAGGAATTTTGGCACATACGATTTTCTCTTAATAATGCTTCATTCTTTCTTTTGAGAGTAATTTGAATTCAATAGGTGCATCATTTCGAAAGTTACAAGTGAATGAAGTTAATGAACTTGTGTGTTTTGACAGCGCGAGAGTCGGGAAGGAATCTCAAGAAATTTCTTTACTTTTACAAACCGTTTCTTGAACCGTCTCGGCTGCGGCCTGCCGGTATGTTTGCGATGGATGTCTATACAATCACAAGACAATTGATGACAGTTGACGTTTTTATCAAATATTTATTCCAACTAACGGTTATCGTGAACATAATAATTAAAACGATAGGTATCTTTACACTGAACATACATCTTTGTCGAAGAAAGCATGAAGAAAAGTGGTCGAATCCAAATATTGTTCATTTTCCAATAAAAATAGTTCATTTCCATTAGCGATACATCAATGATGTAAGTAATTGTGAGTCCTATAAATGTTAGGTTGAAATAAAATTACTTACGGGCCCTACTAAGTTCAATGAATTCAAAGTCGTCATGTGGAAGCCTTATTCTACGGAGACGGTATCTTTTAATATTGTAAGTCCCAGACGTGGGGCCACCGTCGTCGTCAGGTAGGGAAGGAAAGGCTGAAACGTTTCTAGCAGTTTATTGGGGAACGGAGCTTGCCGGACCGTGCTATCGGCCGGAAATGCTTTTACGCGGCCCGCTTCTCGGATGTACGGAGAGAACCACAATGTAGACGCTTTTCTAAAACGTTCCCTAGCCTGATAAAATAGATGATTAGCGACAGAAAATGGAAAATGTTTTATTTACACTATTTTATGCAGGATTCCAGCGATAACTGCATATTTTAAAACGCACTAAAAAGCAATTTCATTCCAAAAAATAGGCTATGTCATATTGAACCATTTAATAAAAAAGAAAGAACAACACACTGTATTTCTGAACACGTAGTTTCAACAGTACCTGAATAAGAAAAAAGGTCCGTGACAATTCTTAGAAGTTCCGTAGAAGTTTTTCTCACAGTTGTTAGAAGGCATCGGGTACGAAACGGTGCAGCGGAAACTGCGTTGATTCTGACTTTTTAATGGAAGTGTACACTAACTTCAGTCTCTAGATGATTAATTATTATGGTCTGTTAGAGAAGACACTAATTACACAAGATCTTATTTGGCCTATATCATTTGAAGTTTAAGCTTGAAATTATGAAGAGAAAATTCACAGAAATTAGAGAGTTCAAGAACTTGTAGGCTTTTAAATGAATCACATGTATGGACACTATATTTCTAGCTTGTTATTGTTCTTATGAATATCTTTTGATATGTAAATAGTGAGTTCATTTCATTTTCTGAGTCCCATGTCAAGCTTCTATTATATATTGTAGAAATGGATGGACTAATGTTCCACAAAGTGTCTTTAGAGTTTCTTCAGGTATAACATCTTTGCACTATAGAAAATTCCAATAGATTTATGCATTTTAGCACTAAAACAAAAGAAAGTCAAACTTTTATCAATGAAAATTTCTAAGAATACGAATTAATAAGTTTCCTCAATCAGATAATAACTGACGTTGAAGAGTACAAGAAATTAATTTCGCCTGGGCGAGTATTTAGAATTAATTGGGTTTTATGTGCATTGACATGTATATATTTCACGTCAAGTGTATATTTCTGAGAAGCGTGGCAGAACATAACAAGCACAGTGACTAAAGCAGTGTTTCCCAAACTTTTTTGGACTAACGCCCCTATGGACAAGAGATTTTTCAACAACGCCCCCTTTATGTTAAATTTATCCTACTCACATTTCATTACCTGCGACACAATATTTAAAGTTTATATAATTATTAATAATTTGACTTACCTTATATCCTTTTAATGAAATGGATTAGCTTGGTGTTTTTTGATCAATTCGTCTATTCTTGGCTCAATGCTAATGAGAAGTAGTCTTAAATCTCACCTTTGTACTATCTGGAGTCGATTTCTTTGTTTACTAGAAGCTGCGTTACTGCGCTAAATCCACTTTCAGACATGTATGGAGAAGAAAAAACGAGGAATAAAGTTTTACTGCCTCCCACAACTTCAGAGACCTTTCAGGAATTACTCTTTGTAACCGGAATTCATAGTGTGATTTTTTAAAAAGAGGTTTAATTCGAAATCGTTTTTGTGCTAATAGCATTTCTTGTATTGCAGAATTGTTGTCGCTTTTCCAAGCGTCTGTAAATGGATTTAGCAGCCAGTCTGATTCTTCCATTTAACCAAATCTTGATATCTGCGATTCATGTCTTCATGCAAAGAATTCTAATGATTACGATAAATCAGGATGCCATCATCCTGTTCAGATTAGCCAAACTCTTCATTTTTTAGCTCGCTAAGATTTAGAAATTGAGAAAAATTTCGGCGGCCGATATTATTCCTAAAAAGAGTAAGCTTGTCAGTGAAACCGCAAATCTTCGATTTTGCCTTGATAAGATTTACATCACTACCCTGTAGTTGCAAATTTAAATCGTTAAATGTGTCAAATAAGTCTGTCAAGTAGGCGTTGTTACTTTTTCGAGCTATGAGATCATCACTTAAGGTGCAGAATTTATTCTGCCGTGGAAACTTCACTACGGTGTTGAAAAGAGATAGAAATCGTTTTAAAGAATCTCCCTTGGAAAGCTTGCACCTTACTTCAGTGTGTAAAAGAAGACAATCAAATTCTCCATTCTTTTATATTTTCTTGAAAAGTTGCTGAATATTTGAGGATTGAGGGGTTGACATTTTGTTTCGTTTACTGATTTGATAACAGCGTCAAGAGATTTAGAAATACCATCGCTGCTTAAGTTCTTTGCAACCAAATGCTGTCAAATTACACAATGGTAATACACCAGGTACATTATTCAAATAAGGAAGAAACCCATTGTATTTCCAAGTTAATACGGGAACTCCGTCTGTTGCACAGGCAATGAAATTTTACATAGGGATGCCTCTTTCTTTGAAGAACGGCTCAACTTTTGTAAAAAAAAAGACTCACCGTGAATATCTGTTTCAAGCTCCTGTGCAAAGAGCAATTCTTGCACTACTTCACGGTCATTAAAGAACCGAACATATCCCAAAAGTCGTGCTTCATTGTTTGGCTGTGTGGACTCGCCTAACTGTAAGCCAAATTATTGTCTCTCAGTACGTTACATAAAATGTCTTCAACATCTTTAGACACTTCATCAACTCTTTTTGAACAGAATAATTACTAAGAGGAATAGATTAGGTAACTTCCCGTGGTGAAGCATGATGCACCACTGTTTGTAGGACTTCTTCTATAACGGGCAAAGCCAAACTCGCCAATTGTGTGCGGCTTTCCTGATCCAACAATAATTTTTGAAATATTGTATGAACAATCAAGTCCGTCGTCGTTTTTCTGTGATTGCTTTGTCATTAGGGAGACAGTTCTGTCGTTTCGTGAGACGAAGTAATTTCGAGGCGAAAAGTAACGTTACTTTGATGGGCATTGCATTCGTGAGTTAATTTCAGTGGTGGATATCGATGCTCGAAGGGTATCGATCCCGGTCAATGGCTAATTCCGAATACGATTTTTCGATCCCGGGGCCAAAAAAATTAAAGCGATCCCGAACTTCCGATCCTAAGATTTACCAGCGGTCCCCAGTTTTTACAACGTTTTTAAAGTAATTCAGATTCAATGTGAGTATACGACGTCAAATATATACTGATACTCCAATCTATACTGATAGAATGGAACAGATGGAGTTTAAATTCAATTTTTGTATTTTTTATATGTCAAAAACCAAATAGCAACATGTCTACTCTACTGACTACTAAATTCTATCAAATTTTATTACGTTACATGAAACAAAGGCGACGCTATCTGTCCTTTTGTTTGAATTGCCTCGTTCAGACCTCGTCATGCTCATTCACCTCCACCTCGTAGACTTTCCTGAGGAACAGAAGGTTGCCCTTCAAGGAGATGAGGGCCTCGAAGTTCTCGGCAGCCATTGTCGCCTTTTTTTAGGCAGGAGAATGGCCGACCCATAGCTGAACACGCGCTTGATCGAAGCGGAGCTCGGGAGCGGCGTGTTATACGGTTTTTGAAGCTGCTTACAAGAAGAAACATCTTCGCGAGAGTGATTGGTCGCTTTCGGTTTTTACTCATTTTTTCCCGTTACGGCCGGGATCGGGATCGGACTTACATTTTGAAATAGCTATCCTTGCACTTCTGATCATTTCCACCAGGAGGTTCCCATCTTCAAGTCCGATCCCGATGTGGAAGATCGATTGCGATCAGAAGTTCGGACTAGTGATCCGAACGCCCACAACAGAGAGAGCATTGCATATAAAAAAGTTAGCTGTCTGTGCGCAGTCTTCATTTTTGAGAAGATTGTGATAAAAATTGCTGCCAGTCGTTAAGTCTCGGTAATGAGACCCATTGAATAACTCTATAACATCATTGAGCTCATACAAGAAGCACAGAGGAAAGGTTGTAGAGGACCCGTAAACCGTTCCTAAAACAATGCGTTTTTTGCTTTTAATAATTTAACGATGAGGGTTTCTATACGATGATGTTTTGAAGAAGAATTTGAAATTACTCATGATATACAGTGGTGGGCAAAATAATACAGCACATTGACTAAATCCCCAAATTCCACATTTCTAAACCAGGTACAACTACAAAAATTGGATTACACATAAACAATAGTATGAAAAGGTTAATAATGTATCGAAAGCCCACAAATATTTAATACAAAAAATATATAGGAACATGTATCATAAATACGTGAGCAAAAGTTTACCACATAATTCATGATGTACATACATTAATACTTCATTGCAAAAAAGAAATAGAATGATTTCTTAGAAATCACACTTTTAGGATAAAAGGTAACCTAACGTTGCTAAGAATATCATGATAAACAACAAACGTTTCGGATTATAAAATATCCATTTTCAGTGTTCTGAAGTACAACGAATCGAAGTATTGAAACATTGTAACTATACATCTTCTGAATAAACCGGATGTAAGATAATGAGATTGAAAAGACATGATAAAACAAAAACTATACAAAATATCAACAAACAATGGAAAATTTCACCGCCGTATCACATTCATTTATTGAAGGACGGTTTTTAAAGATGTAAATCGACTAAAATGCGGAGATCGGACAAATTTGATGTTGAATCCAAAATTTTAAACTATGTGTTTTTGAAAATATGGTCTTTCTTCAAACAGTGTTCGCTTACAGATGAGTTGGATGATTTAGTCAGGTTACAGTCCGGGCAAAAGGAGACTCCCCTGTGTTGTGCACACCTCACAAACAATTGGAGTCCAGTGCTACCAATGTAAGAGCGCTCGCAGCGGTTACACGTGTATTGATATACAACTGAGGTACGCAACATCACATCCGGAGTATCCCTTCGCTTAAAATATGATCCGATTTTTCTATCATTTGTAAAATACGCACAAGGATTTATTTGAGGAAAAAACCTCGTTACTGTTGATACTACTTCCATTTTCATTTTCTCATTACGCGATCCAATAAAAGGTAGCTGAAAATGCAACTTAACTTCGGCACAGTGAGAATTCTCGGCATTACAGTGAACTTTCTACTCAAAAATTTTCGCACATCACTAGTAAAGATATTCTTCGGGTAATTATTCGAACAGAAATAATTTAGCAAATGGTTCGTCTCTAAATGGAACAACCTTTTGGACGATAAAGTTTCAAAAGCTCTGTCAATAAACGTTCCTATCACTCGTTACTATCTATCATGCTATCGTTACTACGTCTTGGAGCACCGTCAGGCGATGTGGAGTGGCAGTACGGATGGCGGTAGAGTGATTATTGAGTGCGAAGCGACGGTAGAGGCAGTTGAGGCTGTAGCTGGCGGAGTGTCTTCGGTGCGTGTTGTGAAGATCGAAGCCGCGGTGAGAAGACTGGCTCAGCTTCTGCTGCACCTCTTTATGTAGTGGCTGATGAGGTGGTAATGCGCTGAGCTCGCGTTCCTATTGGTTGGTGGTTAGGTAGCACCTTGAATCTCGCCGCTGCGTGGGGTGGCGCCTCGAAGCTCGTCGCTGCGTGGGGTGGCGCATCGTAGCTCGCCGCTGCTTGGGGTGACGCCTCGAAGCCTGCCTTTGCGTGAGGTGGCGAATGTCTTGTTGAGACCACCACACTATAATTTCTCGCTCTGTCTATTTTGACTGTACTTTCCATAATTCCTGCCCCTCTCTTCGCTTTTTTAGCCTAAAACCTTGAAAGTTACATCGAGCTAGGATATTTGAGAGGTAAGTGGTATTGAAAATTTTTTTTAAAAAAATTTAAACAATTTATTTACCACAGATGACACAGAGGTAGAATGTTTCTTAAGTCTAGTACAATGGTCAAACTAAAGTATAGCTACGTGTGGGTCCGAACAAGTTCAGCGACTTCTAGGGCATCCTACCATCACATTATTCTAAGGTGTACAATAATTTTTAACCTAATTCACTTAACCTAGTTTCGAAATAGAAAAATCAATGAGATAATTGACTTGATATTTGATGCTTCATTTTTTAATATCGGTCAAATCGGCTATATATAACAATTTATTCGATAAAACGATTAAGAGCAGATTGAAGATCGGGTAGGTTACCTATGGTAAATCACATTATTAGGACCAGACATGTAGGAGGCAAGATGTGACTTGGTGGTCTCACACGACTAGTATTTTGATAGGAAGTGAGATTCAAAATGTCTTTTGAGTACTTTGTACGATTTACTTTCCCGGATCTCCGCAGGTATTGATTTCCAAGTTTTAGTTCCAACGAAGAGGATATTATGTTGCGACCGGGCCTTTGAATAATAAGGAAGAATGAATTTACTTCTACTTCGGGTTAAATGGTCGGGATGACCAGTTTGCGCAGTCAATAATTGTTTTAGGCTATTGTCGCCCTCATTTTTTAGTGTTTTGTAAATGAAATTGCAAATGGAGATATTGTAGAGATCCGAAAGTTTAAGTATTTGTAAATTTTTGAATGAATCATTTGTGTGAGCATTATATTCTAGGTTCTTTACCGCTCTGATTTTTTTTTTTTGCAGAGTAAAAATTTTATTGGTTTATTTTTATCAGTTCCGTGCCATGCTTCTATTCCGTATTGCAAGTATGGGGAAATAAGCGTTCGGTAGAGCATTTGTGAAGCCACTTCAGGCAGAAAATTTTTAACTTTATTTAGGATTCCGATAGATTTTGATAATTTAGAACTAATATGAGCGATGTGCTCCTTGAAGGTCAGATGTTTATCTATTATGATGCCCAGAAACTTACATGGGTTGGTTTCTTCGATTTCACCTTCGCCAATTTTTATGCGTGGGAGAGATACATTTTTCTTGTATGAGAATGTAATATATTTCGTTTTATCGATATTAAGGCTTATTTCATTAGATTTAAGCCACAATGAAACCTTGTGAAGTTCATAATTTATACTCTCCGCAATCATAGCAGGATTTTGGTTCGGAAGGACCGCAGAAAGCGTACTGTCATCGGCATAAAGTATAAATTTGAAAAATGATGTAGATTTAATAATGGCATTGATAAAAATCAGAAATATGAGAGGCCCAAGAACCGATCCTTGAGGAACTCCATGGCTAATTGTCTGTGGGTCCGAATTTGCGTCGTCAATGACATAGTATGGCTTCCGATTTGTTAGGTATGATCTGAACCAATCATGGGCAACCCCTCGAATGCCATAACAGTGTAGTTTCGAGAGTAATATTTTATGGTCCACACAATCGAATGCTTTTTGAAAGTCAATTATCAACCTTTGTGTAAATTGCCATGTTTCTATTTCAAGATGCCTACTGTAATCTCGGTAGAAGAATTTAATCTCATGAAGGAGCTCAGTGAGTGTGAGGCTCGCCTAGAATATTACTTTGTGATAAACAGAGTAGAAAAAAAGGGCTCCCACGCTCCTTGCACTAGTAAGTGCAGAAATATTTGGGCTAACTAAGAATTTGATATTCCCCAAAAATATTTAGGAGACCTCGTATGAAGAGATAGTAGAGGCCCTAGGAAGCATTTGAAACAAACCAGAAACCAAATTTTCGAGCGCTTTAAATTCCACAAGAGAAACCAAATGCAAGGGGAAAACATTGCTAATCTTCTGGCTGGCTTGAAGGCACTTTCCAATACTTTTATTTTCAAACATGAAGTACTTGAGGAAATAATATTGGAAAAGTTTGTGTTAGCCATAGTCAGTAGTGAAATCCAAGTGTTTTGCTGAATGAAGCAGGCCTAACGTGGCAGAAAGCAATTAAGTTAGCCACAGCTAAAGAAACTACACTGAGAGTATCTGTAGTAATGAGGCAACCAAATGCTATTTCACACGTAGGCAGACGTAGGCAGCAAAACAAAAATGCTACAAAAAACCAACACGCCTCAAGGCGAGGCTCAGGCTAGCCCCAAGTCAGCATGCAGTGGTTGTGGTACTCTGCACTGGCATTGAGATTGCCTCTATGAGGATAGTGTTTGTCATGGTTGTGGCCAAAATGGTCACTTTAAGAAGCGTTTCGACAAACCAAAGAACTAAAAACCTCCTAATAGAAATAAAAATAATTTTGTGTATACTATGCATGAAAAAGGGATGAGGGAACATCACCCTAACCCTAATGAAACTGCCGATGCAACCAGTGCAGATTTCCCAGCTACCAATCAGGATTGCCATAGAGATGTGTTTTCAGTGATAGAGGAATGTAAAACCCTAATTTAAGCCAAAATATGGCTAAACGGCATTCCACTGGAGATGGAAGTAGACAATGGGGCTGCAAGAACCATCATTTCAAAAGCTGCCTATAACAGGTTGCCCACCATGGCAAGACCCGAGTTGAGACCTTCTGATCTCAAGCTCTGAACGAATGATGGGGCTGAACTATAGTAGTTTGTGGTGAAATTAGGATAAAAATCCAGCGTGACACAAGTGGTAGGGTCCCTCAGCTAATAACTATTGTAGTGTAGAAAGGGAGGGACCAGCATTGCTAGGTAGAGACCCAATTGATTCCCTCGATTTAACTATAGTGGCAGGCAATGGGCATAAGCTTGCAACTCAAGCAGAAGGGCTAGTACAGAAATTCCCTAATCTGTTCCAACCGGGTTTCCGCTGCTTTATGGGAAGGACTTTCGAAGTTGAGTTTGACCCTACTGTCACCCCAAAGTTCTGCTAAGTCTGATCAGAGCATCCGCATTTGTGGAGATTTCAAGGTACCTGTGAACCGAACTGCTAGATTAGATACTTATCCTATTCCTAAAGTTGAAGATTTATTTAGCGGATTAGCAGGAGGAGTTATATACTCTAAGCTAAACATGTCTCAGGCTTATGCTCAGTTGACCCTGGATGAGGAATCCAAAAAGTTGACAGTCTTCAACACTCACAGAGGTCTGTTTGCCCACAATAGACTGAGTTTTAGCGTTGCTTCTGTCCTGGGAATTTTTCAGGGGGCAATGGAGGGACTATCATAAGGCCTTCCATGTGTCTTATGCTACTTGGATGATGTTCTACTGAGTGCTACTAATGAGCAAGAACACTCCAAGCGTCTCCATCAAGTCCTATGCTAAACTGCAGGAGGCAGGCCTAAAGTTGAGATTAGACAAGTGTAGTATTGGAGTGTCCCAGGTATCCTACCTGAGATACCAAATCGACAAGGATGGGTTGCACTTACTTCAGAGAAAGTAATAGTAATCCAGAATGCACCTGCCCCAACAAGCGTGACTCAACTGCGAGCCTATTTGGGCTTGTTAATCTTCTATAGGAGATTTCTAGCGTCTTCCGCTACTATACTAGAACCCTTAAATACCTTGCTGAGAGATAAGACACCTTGGAAGTGGGACAAAGATCAGGAGAGAGCATTCCAAAAATCAAAAGAGGCCCTCCGAAATCTCAGACCCTAATCTATTTTGACCCCAGTCTACTCATTGTAGTAGTGGCCGATAGCAGCACATGTGGTGTTGAGGCGGTGTTGTGTCACCTTATTGACGGGATGGAGCGACCCGTATATTAGGCCTCTGGAACTCTAACAGCCACAGAACGTAACTACTTCCAGACAGAAAGAAGCTTTTGCAATTGTGTTTGCACTTCGGAAATTCCACCGCTACGTATGGGGACAGGAACTTACAGTGATCACCGAACACAAGCCGTTACTAGGACTATATGATGCTTGCAAAAGAATCCCATCGATGCCATCCAGGCGCATTCAAAAGTGGACTCTGCTGCTGCAATATTACAAGTTCACCTTGCGTCACCGGTCGGATGTGCTGTTTGGCACGGCTGATGCTCTCAGTCGTCTACTCTTGACAACTCCCGAGGAAGCCACACCAATACCNGTTGTGTCACCTTATTGACGGGATGGAGCGACCCGTATATTAGGCCTCTGGAACTCTAACAGCCACAGAACGTAACTACTCCCAGACAGAAAGAAGCTTTTGCAATTGTGTTTGCACTTCGGAAATTCCACCGCTACGTATGGGGACAGGAACTTACAGTGATCACCGAACACAAGCCGTTACTAGGACTATATGATGCTTGCAAAAGCATCCCATCGATGCCATCCAGGCGCATTCAAAAGTGGACTCTGCTGCTGCAATATTACAAGTTAACCTTGCGTCACCGGTCGGATGTGATGTTTGGCACGGCTGATGCTCTCAGTCGTCTACTCTTGACAACTCCCGAGGAAGCCACACCAATACCCGTGGAATGAACGTGATTAGTTAACTTCCCGGAGTCAGCTCCGGTCACCAGCATCCACATTCGCGACGACACCCTAAGGGACCCAATACTTTCGAAAGTATACAAATACTGGCAGGTAGGCTGGCCTACGACGGTAATTAGAGCCCCCCCGTGCACTAGGAGGAAAGACGAATTGTCCTCACAAAATGGCTGTTTGCTTTGGGGAGCAAGAATTATTGTACCCCAAGCCCTCAGAGAAGCTATAGTGGAGGAACTTCACTCTGGCCATGCAGGACCATCCAGGATAAAGGACCTAGCTCGCAGTTATGTTTGGTGGTCAAACTTGGACAAGGACCTAGAAGAAACGACTAAGTCATGCATCGAGTGTCTGAACACCCGAACAGCACCGGCGAAAGTTGAACTCCATCCGTGGGAATGACCGGTGAAGCCCTGGCAGCGCTACACATCGACTATGCGGGCCCAATGGAAAGAAAGAAAAAGAAAAAACATTTATTTCCAATAAAGTACAAACATGAAACGTCGATACATTGGATTTTAAAGAAGAATGGTGGATGGAAAACACTATCTAGTGATCGTGAATGCACACTCTAAGCGGGTTGAAATTTTTTCAACAACTACCACTATTACGAGTGAAACAATCTCGTGTCGGAAACACACTTTTCTGACGTTGGAATTTCCGGTAACCATTGTTTCAGACAACGCAACGTGTTTCACATCGGCAGAATTTCAAGAATTCGTAAAGGCATGCGGTATGCGACATATTACGTGCGGACCATACCATTCTTCTATTAGAATAGGTTAGGGTAATCACGAAGCATAACAGCACGAACACAACATATTTTAGTGACTACATAACAAACACAGACTGGGTTGTAAGTACAGTGTAAGTTGTTCACATGATTACGACAAGAGAAGGAATGAGAAAAGCAACAAAGTGAGAACCATGAATACCGTTCTAAGAGCAGAGCGCTCTCTAAACACATTCTGACACAAGAGCACTGCAACATTATTAGCATAATACACAAACACACTCAAAGTGCTGCAATAAAGATTTTATCACCTTCAACTAGTAGCCTGGCAGAGCGTATGGTACAAACGTTCAAGAAGAATATACTGTGGTGGTGCACAAGCCGTTTGCTTATACACCAACACCACCACACAAGCTTCGAGCGACCTGCCGCCACCTTACGTAACGGCGGGCTTCGAGGCGCCACCCAACGCAACGGCGGGCTTTGAGGCGTCACCCAACGCAACGGCGGGCTTCGAGACACCACCTAACTACCAACCCAATGAAGACGCGTGCTCAGCGCGTGCTCAGCGTCAATTTTTATGCGTGGGAGAGATACATTTTTCTTGTATGAGAATGTAATATATTTCGTTTAATCGATATTAAGGCTTATTTTATTAGCTTTAAGCCACAATGAAACCTTATGAAGTTCACTATTTATACTCTCCGCAATCATATTGGGATTTTGGTTTGGAAGGACCGCAGAAAGCGTACTGTCATCGGCAAAAAGTTTGAATTTGAAGAATAATGTTGATGTAATAATATCATTGATAAAAATCAGAAATAGGAGAGGCCCAAGAATAGATCCTTGTGGAACTCCATGGCTAATTGTCTGTGGGTCCGATTTTGCGTCGAACCCCCTTTGTTTGTCAACATCAACAACGTTAAGTTCATTACCTTTAATATAATCCTCTTTAGTTTGTGTGGAGGTAATTATAACTCCTAAAGGTAAACCTCCATCAGGACTTGCGCAGACAAGGATTGTCAATGAGCAATTTGTTTGATCGACATGACTTGTAGTATCGACAAACATAGCTTCACTGGATGATTTCATTTCTCTGTGGACTCGTAACATAAAGTCAGTATCAAGTACAACAACAATTCCCTTCTCGTTTTGTTCGCACGCAATTTTATGCTGCGGCATACGTTTCTGAACGTTTCGAATGGCCTCCACAACAGAAATGTCATCATAACCGCCGTGATGTGCTTTCATCCAACGAGCACGGAGGTTCTGCACAGTACTGAGGGTTGGGTTGACGCGTCTGTCAGCTATGAGCGTGATGTCGTCCTGTAGCTCGTACTTCAGCTGGTAGTGTCGCAGAGCAGAAGCTGCGTACATTCCTGTTGAGAAATTTAGCACATTTTAAATTTTTATAAGCACACAAACACACCCTGACATATTTATAAATGTATATATTAATTGAATAGTTGTATACAAAATTATTAGTAAGACTTTTGCATAAAATAGTCATGTTTAGGATGACTGAAAAAATTGTAAATTGTTGGTTAAAATCAACGCTCTTTCTGATGTATATAAATGATAACTGCACAGCAATATGTACATTTGTTAGGCGACGTTCTCTAATTTAAGTGCATAAAAGTTACATTGGCAATATTACAACAATTAGTATATATACAATAGGTACAGTGTCGTTTATTCTTACATAGACATAAATAATATTATTGTATGAATATTTTACACGCATGCAAAAGGTAAGATTATGTACGGTAATAATACGGTCATTACGTGAACTATAGATGAAGTACTGCTTTTTCTATCTGCGCCACTATATGTAAATTTGTAATCATGGAAAATTCATGTAACTAAGTCATAGTAGTATTTAAAAATATGCTTTGAAAGTGTCTTTTGAATACTATAAAC